>OU426866.1:3775601-3783101 GCA_911387685.1 Dolichovespula media
ACCACCGAAAAATATTTCCTATGATGCACGGTCATGATTTATAAAAGAATCGATTCAATAATAATTGTATAGGTCGCGTGGTAATTTATCGTACAAAACATATGTCGTCTATGCATTGGCCGTTTGATTTTCTTTTTTCTTTCCTTTTCTTCTTTTTTTTTTTTTTTTTTTTTTTTCATTCCATCATTGCTTCTCTTCTTTCTGTTTTACCTTTTCGAATATTCATGATCACTTCGAGGTTAACCCGACGACGTATCGCGATCTTTCGAGCGTGTCCTTTTTCAATTTTTTTATTTTTTTTTTTTTTAATTTGTATCACTTCTCTCTTTTATTTTCTTCTTCTTCTTTTTTTTTTTTTTTTTTTTCAGTGTCGCAACCCGTCAATAATATCGTTAATGATGTTATAATAATTCGTATATAAATGATATGGAACGGGAAACAATTACGTCGACCTCGTCGAGTTACACTATCGTTCCCCCCGTGGAATTGAAAGGACAAAAAAAGAAGAAAGAAAAAAAAAAAAAAAACAGAATAAAAAAAAATGAAAGAAAAACGAGAAGAAGAAGAAAAAGAAAAACCATGAAGTCTATTACAATTATAATTTTCTCTTATTAACCGTACGCCAACTTTGTTCTGAGATAATATTCTGTATTATCGAAAACAAGGTGGTCGAATTAAATCCCACATATATATATATATATATATATATATATATATATATATATATACATATTTATATACATACATACATACATATATATATATATATCTACACACACATACACACACACACACACACAAACACATATATAATATATATAACCACGTTACACTTTTACCGAACCACTGGTTCCGTTAAAATTAGCGGAAATGCACGGTCCGCTACTTTTCGAGACCCGAGAGAACTCGAGAGAACACGATAAGAGAGAGAGTGAGTGAGAGAGAGAGAGAGAGAGAGAGAGAGAGAGAGAGAGAGAGTAGCATTCTCTCTCTCTCTCTCTCTCTCAGACTCTTTCTTTCTCTCTTGAATTTGAAATCGTCAAGCGATTTTGCTGAGAGAGAGAGAGAGAGAGAGAGAGAGAGAGAGAGAGAGAGAGAGAGGTAGAATGAAGGATGCAAGGATTCAAACTCATTTATAACAAAAGAATCAACGGGTATACAAGGAGAGCTTCTTTTCTGCTACTAAATACGAATTTAGTATATCTCTGTATATTATAGACGATTTAACAAGATCGTTTGAATAAATTAGATTTGTAAATGACCACGTGGATAAAGGTACTATACAGAGGTCGTTTCTTTCTTCGTTATTATGATCGGATTTTACGAGGGTCAAGGGATAAGGGAGGAGGAGGAGGACGAGGTAGAAGAAGAAGAAGAAGAAGAGGAGAAAGAGGAAGAAAGAGCAAATGAGGATTACTTATATTTTTATTTATTTATTTATTTATTTATTTATTTATTTATTTATTTATTTATTTTGTAATGAATTTATTTCCTTTTTCATTTAATTAATTTATTTCTTGATTTAATTACTTCTTCTTTGATTAGTTAATTTATTTTTTAATTAATTCATTTATTTTTTTGTTTTCCTTTCTTTAAATTTTATTCGTAATTCGTCGTTAAACGTCATTACTCCTTTTTTTTCTTTTTTTATTTGTCACTCGTATTATCCAATCGCAATTCGTCATTGCAGTTATAATCACTTCTTCATTCTTTTTTTTTTTTCTTTTTCTTCTTCTTCTTTTTCAGATCGATCTTGCCATCCTACAATTTTCTAATCATCATTGCAATCACATAGAAGCATGATATTTATTTATTTTGTACCCTTCCCCCGCATCCCCCGTAACGATTACGCGAAATACGTAATCTAACAACGGACCTACGTAAATTTTTATTATAGGCGATCACTGGTATGAATCAAAATCATTTTGATTTCGCGAGGAAATCTAAGCACGTCGATTCGTTTCAATGAGAGATGAGATATTGTGATTAGAATCTGTGATATGAGCGATTATTATCATTTCGGAAATGATTTTGACAGCGATTGACATTTTTTTCGTCGTTTGTTCTCTTTATTTTGAAAAAAGAATTAGAAAATAAAATAAAATAAAATAAAATAAGATAAAATAAACGAATAAAAGGAAACAAGATAAAAAATTAAGTAGCTACAATTATTCGAGTTATATTTCAACGAGACGTGACACTTTTCTCTTCTTTTAATTTCTTCTTTCGAAGAAAAAAAAAAAAATAAAATAAAATAAAATAAATGAACGAGTCAAAAGAAATAGACAAATCGTAAATTAAATTGTAACAACTATTCGAGTTATATTTCAACGAGACGTGACGTTTTTCTCATCATTTTAATTTCATCCTTCGAAAAAGAAAAGAGAAACAAGAAAAAAATAAAATAAAATAAAATAAATAAACGAATAAAAAAAGAAAAAAAAATCCAGAATTAAATTGCAACAACTATTCGAGTTATATATCAACGAGACGTGACAATTTTCTCTTATTTTAATTTCTTCCTTTAGAGACAAAAATAAAATAAAATAAAGAAAAAATAAAATAAGATAAATAAATAAACAAATACAAAGAGAAAAAAATTCCAAAATTAATTCCCAAACAACTATCCCAATTATATTTCAGCGAGACGTGACGTTTATCTCTTATTTCAATTTCTTCCTTCAGAGAAAAACAAAACAAAACAAAACAAAACAAAACAAAACAAAATAAAATAAAATAAATAAAGCAAAAAAAGAAAAAATAAGAAAAGAAAAAAATCCAAAATTAAATTGCAACAAATATTCCAATTATATTTCAACGAAACGTGAGATTTTTCTCTCATTTTAATTTCTTCCTTGAGTGACGAAGAAAAGAAAAAGAAAAAAAAAAAAATAAAGTAAAGTAAATAAACAAGTAAAAAGAAAGAGAAAAATTCAAAATTAAATCGCGACAACTATCCCAATTATATCACAACTAGACGTGACATTTTTCTCTACTTTTAATTTCTTCCTTCGGATAGAGAGAGAGAGAGAGAGAGAGAGAGAGAGAGAGAGACAGAAAAAAAAGCGAAATAAATTAATTGATAAATAAACAAGTAAGAGAAGAAATAAGACAAAATAAAATAAAATAAAATTAAATTAAATTAAATTGAATTAAAGAAAAAAAGAAAAAACAAATCCAAAAAATAAAACAACAACGACCGTTCGAGTTATATTTCAACGGGACCGTGAAATTGTCGAAGAGAAATACATTTTTCAGTATCTTCCTTCCTTCCTTCCTTCCTTCCATCCTTCCATCCTTCCATCCTTCCATCCTTCCTTTCTTACCTACTTTCTACCTTTCTTTTCATATTTATCTTTATTTTTATTTTTACATTTTTTTTTTTTTTTTTTTGTATTCCTACGAGATGTAGAGAACCTCCCAACGAAAAGGAGAATGAAAAAGAGAAGGAGTAGGAGGAGGGGGAATAGGAGTAGGAGTAGAGCAGCAGTAGGAGAGAGTGAGATAGGTAAGGTGGGATGTATGGAGATGGGGTGGGAGTGTGAGGGGTAGAGGAGCCACGTAAAATAGCGAATGGAAAACGAAATCGCAACGCCATACGGATCCTCTCATACTCTCTTTACCGAAAATACATTTTATCGTCCATTTTTGTGTAAGTCTCTCTGTCCAAACGAACGTGTGCATTCTATACATACATACATACATACATACATACATACATACATACATATTGTACATACATACATACATACATAAATAAATAAATACATACATACATATATACATATATACATATATACATATATACATACATACATACATACATATATATATAAATATATACATACAATAAGGCGTAGTACGCTTTTCCACGTGGCGGCTCTCGACAAATTACCTTCTTATTTCGGCAAACGATTCTCTCTCTCTCTCTCTCTGTCTCTCTCTCTCTCTCTCTCTCTCTCTCTCTCTCTACCGTTGAAAAATATATCCGAAAATATCTCACGTGATACGTCGTGCACGCTGGAGGGACGGTCTGATGGTTCGGGGGGTGTTGGCGGGTGGGGAGAGGGTGGGTGTTGAGGCCCGAGATCTGAGGTACGACGAGCGGTGGGGACGAGGAGGAGGAATGGGAGGAGGAGGAAGAGGGGGAGGAGGAGGAGGAGGAGGAGGAGTAGGAGGATAAGGGATCGTTTGAAAGCTAGGCGTTGTTGGCGATGACAAAATATTCAGGAGCGCGTGACGTCACGCGGAAAAATATCCCTCAGTTTATTATAAATGGGGGGTGGATACTACCAAAAGGCAGGAGCCGAAAATGAAGTGCGTAACGTATGTTATTTTTCCTTACGTTCTTATATATTATTTATCCATCCGTTTTTCATTATATACTCTCTCTCTCTCTCTCTCTCTCTCTCTCTCTTTCTCTCTCTTTACTAATTAATTAATTAATTAATTAATTAATTTGTTTATTCATTTATTTATTTATTTAATTCTTTTTTTTTTTTTTTTTTAATATAAGTTATCGTATAGAAGCTCCAGAATTTATTTATTTATTCATTCATTTATTTAATTAATTCTTTTTTTTTTTTTTGTTTAAATATAAGTTTTCGCAGAAGCTCCAAAACGTCGTCGTAATATTTTATTTCATCGTAAAAATTAATTCACTAATTTCATATATATATATATATATATATATATATATATTTTTTCTTTTTCTCCCTTATTATTATCCTCCTTTTTTTAATTTTTATCGTTATTTACTTTTTGTTATTGTTTCAATATCATAACATTGATATCGTGAAGAACGTAGAGAAAATTTTTTTTCATCGGTTTCGTTTTACTTTAAATCCAAAAAATCAAGAAAAAGAAGTCGAGAAACTTTGACAAAATGAAAAACGGTTAATAAAAATTCGTCTACACCTCTCTCTCTCTCTCTCTCTCTCTCTCTCTCTCTCTCTTTTCGTTGCTTAACGAACGCGGAAATATCTAATCGATTATCTTAACGTATATCGAGATATTCGAGAGACGACGGAAAGTCCTTAGCCATTCAAAATTGTCTCAAAAGCTTTATATCCAGTTTCGCAAAATTATCCAGAATTCGAACGTTAATATAGGGAAAGCCTTCGTCGTAATTGCGATTTTCCATGGAGTAGGTTACTCCATAATAAAGTTTCTTAGTTTCTAGTTACTACGAGGGAATAGTTAACTTTCGCGATAAGAAGTCGTAGTTTAGAAACACTACTTCGTTACTAATTTCAGCACAAAAATTCGTGCAATTTAGAAACGCTAGCGCGTGGCGAGCGAATTTTTATCCTCTTTTCTTTTTTTCCCTTACGTTTTTAATTCTCTCTCTCTCTCTCTCTCTCTCTCTCTCTCTCTCTTTGGCTTGTTTTTATTCTTTACTTCGTCTATGCTAAAAACGAAGAAGAAGAAGAAGAAGAAGAAGAAGAAGAAATAAAAAAATAAATAAATAAAAAAGATTAATTGCACAAAAATTTCATTCATTTTTCAAGGGGTTTCCGAGGAGGAACTTTTTTTTTTTTCCCTTTGCCATCTCTCGTTCCATACATTTTCCATTTCTCCTTTTATTTTTCCCCGTTTCACATTTCTTTCCTTCTTCTTTTTTTTTTTTTTTTTTTTTTTTTTTATACTCATTTACCTTGCAATTTTATCCTCGCGACAATACGCGAGATTATATGCACTTCGCGAGCGCCATAAAAAATAAGCAAAATGAATAAACAAATAAATAAACAAATGAATAAATAAATAAATAACGCGTCATAAATCTCGATTTATTTATTCTTCCCTTTTTTTTTTTTGCATTCTTTCATCGTATCATTCATTCAATCCCAATGTTCGTTTTTATCATAACGAAAAATAATAATCAACGCGATCGACGATTTCGCGAGGCTTTTAATGGTCGAACGTAAAGAACGAAGGAGAAAGTAAAAAATAATAATGAAGGAAAACAACAACAAAAATATATATATATATATATATATGTGTATACACACGTAAAGAAAGGATAAACTCGCAATTTTTGTTAAAATCCAATTATTCACTTTTTCTATATATATTTCATTCTTTCTTTTCTTTTTTTTTTTCTTTTTTTTGGGGGGTTTCCTTTTGTTTCGTTTCGTTTTAATTTCGTAATAATTCCTGCACGGATTATAAATTATTAATTAATAAAACAAAAGAGGTAGATCTCTAATTCGTAGTGAAATAATATAATTACCATAACTTCTGACCTTTATTATCAAATTTTGGAACGAGTTTACATACATTAAAATCCCCAACGGTACGCGTCAAGTCCAAAATTACAAACTGCGTTGCGCCACAAACTTCGTCTCTTTCTATTTTGTTTCGTTAGAATACATAGATAGATGGATAGATGGATAGATAGGTACATAAATGGATAAAGAGAGAGAGAGAGAGAGAGAGAGAGAGAGAGAGAGAGATTTTTAACGACGAAATAATCGCAATTTTACGACGAAAGGAGAACAAAAAATAATCGTCGGGCTGAATCGTTCGTTGAAAAGGCGTATAAAAATTTTCGATTGGTCGTAGCTAATCTCGACTCTTACTACAGTTATCCTTAAAACGTCTATTATAATTAGAATCGATTTTACTGGTTGCTCACTTTCTTCCTTTCCTTTTTTTTTTCTGTTCTTGTTTTTTTTTTTTTTTCTTTTTTTTTTTTTCGTCATTATCCTTCCCGCAAGCGTGAAATATTCGTCTTTACATTTTCGCTCAATCGCATCACAACGATTACTTTTAATTTTCGAATGGAAGCTTGCAATTTTATTATTACCTTTTGTTTTTTTTCTTTTTTTTTTAACATCGTTGTCTCTTGGATGACCAAAAAAACGCGTGACAATTGTCCTCGCGAAAAATTAAAATCGCTCAACGAAGTCGTAATGGACGATCGAAAGGAAAATGAAAAAAAAAAAAAAAAGAAAATAGAAAAAAAACAAAAACATGAATGAATGAATAAACAAACAGACAAACGAACGAATAAAATGAAACAATAATTCAAACGAATGAAATGAAAAAAAAAAAAATAATAAAAAGAAAGCTACACGTACGAAAAAAAAAAAAAAAAGAATAAGTGAAAAGAACAGAGAAAAGAAACAAAAGACAAGGAAAGAAAAGAACTCATCAGTCCAATCAGATTAAAGTGAATAAGTCCAAGAAAAAGCAAAGTGAGAACCTTGGGAAGTACTCGCATCGTTTTAGACAAAGTAAACAGAGAAATTCACAAGAAAGGTATCGTGCTTCCTTACACGTACATATATACATACATACATACATACATACATACATACATACATAAGTAACACACCAAGAAGTAGAAATCTTCAGCTAAGATTTTCGCTCGTTTACTTTACCAAACCCTCCAATAGTAATCTCTCTCTCTCTCTCTCTCTCTCTTTCTCTGTGTGTATTTGTGTGTACGCGCGCGCACGTATGTATGTGTGTGTGTGTTCAAAACTTGAGAAATTA
>OU426866.1:3788101-3790601 GCA_911387685.1 Dolichovespula media
GTTCGTCGATAAAAAAGAAGAAGAAGAAAAAAAAAAGAAGAGCCAATCGATGTAACATTTACGCGAAGATGAATCAATTAATTATTCAATGATACAAAAATAACGCTGATGTTGCGCGTACGTATTTGTTGCATTAAAAAAAAAAAAAAAAAAAAAAAAGAATAATAAAAAAAGAATAGATAAATAAATAAATAAATAAATAGGAAAAGAAATTAATAACCGAAAGTTGTTTCTTTTTTTACACACCCGTATATATATATATATATATATATATTTTTTTTTTATTTTTATGATATATATCTATATATTAAAATTATATATATATATATATCATATATTTATAATCATATATATATTAAAATATTATATATATATATATATATATATATATATATATTTTTATTTTTTTCTGATTTGTGAGAAAAAATTAAAAAAAAATTAAAAAACATGTCTCCCCATAGGAGAGCGGGGGTGGAGAGGGAATGATATCTGTTAACGTTTATATAAATATTCTTTACAATAAATACGATTTTGTGAAGGTCTCATTATTTTTCACTTCTATTATCATTTCTAATCGACAGAAAATTCGAGTTAAGAGTGTTCGAACGAAAATCCTATTAAATCTTCCCACCCCCCCACCTCTCTCTCTCTATCTCTCTCTCTCTCTCTCTCACTCACTGACTCTTTCGTAATCAACCATTAATTATCACGATCAACAGGTAAAGCGAAATATTTTGTCGACGATCAAATAAAAGGAAAATTACGACGTTAAATTTTGTCGTTTACCGCGAGACCCTCCCAACCCCAACCCTCCCACCTCACCCCACCACCCCACCGTCTCTTCAACCCGCCCTTGTTGATTAAGGCACGCGCTCATGGGGAGAAGGGAGGGAGTGTTTCAGACGTTAATTTCAAGTTTCGTTACGGTTTAACAGAACTTCTATACCACAAACGTAATCTTCTAACGTTTCTATATAACGATTAATTTATATACGATATATATATATATATATATATATATATATATATATATATATATATATGTATTATATATATCCTTGTTTCGAGGAATCTCATTATCCTTCCTAATAACATACGTGTATATATATATATATATTGATATACGGGGTGGTCCATTTAAATAAGACCGTACAAATATCACGTCGAATTGTGATTATGCGACAAAAAAAAAAAAAAAAAAATATGTATCACTTAATTCGAACGTTACGAACGATGGATCGATCGATACACCGTACAAATATTTTCTTTCGTACGGTCCTTCTTTTTTTCTTCTACTTCTTCTTCTTTTTCTACAGGATTTTCAAGGTTATATCGATATTTTTTTTTCTTCCCTTTTTCCTTCTACTTCTTTACTAAGACCTTAGTTCTCGTTTAAATTAACGTCATTTCGTGATCGTCTTGTTATACGTGCCTCGTGAAGAGGACGAAAAAGTAAAAAATAAATTAAATTAATATACGTCGACAACCCTGGCAACATCGAAGGCAACAAAAATGATATTTTCGAAAGAAGGTGAAGAAATAAAAAAAAAAAAAATAAAAAAAAAAATAAAACTCTATTCCGATATATTCGTACGTTCGATCATTCGACAGCCGTTAACGTCAAGTATTAAAATATTTATAACAAGCGTACAATCATCATTTATTCGGACGAGATATTAATGTGATCGTATTTGAATGGACTACCCGTTATATACGATCTGATCTAATCCAAATACAATCTCGTTTACAATAGTTTAAATTTATTCGACCGAAACGTAATACCTCCTGCGATATCTAATATCTAATACATCTATGCCAATTCGATTTGACAATTTTACGATGTATGTATAGTTGCGATCGAAGATTGACATAAAAGACAAAAACAAAAGTAATGAAAAAAATAAAAAAAAAAATAAAATTTACAAAAAAAAAAAAAAAATAAAAAATAAAAAAGGAACAAGTATTTCCTTTCATTAAAATGCATTAACATGGATTACATCGCATTTATTTACTCACGCAAATTATTCATCAATGATCGATCCAATCGACCGATCGATCATCATACGAATATGAATTTTGTTTTTATATTATTCCAGTATCTTCATTCATCCGTTTGTTAGCACGTTTTCGTTCTCGTTTTCGTTTCATTTATATCGACATAGTTTTTGTTTTGTAAAGATTACAATCGAACGATAGTTTACGGAATGTCGTTGGTTAGAAAAAGACAATAATAAAAAAACCAAACGTGTATCGTTAATGATATATTTAAATACCTTTTAAAATCTATTTAAGTATTTTATATTTACTTCGTTTTTTTTTTCCAAACATGTCATTTGAAATCTTATCATATTATATATATATATATATATATATATATATATATATATATATATATATATATACCTGGATAATGTCGAAAATAATACGAACGATCTGTGTTCGAAAGAAAAAGAAAAGAAAAGTAATACAATCTCGATTTCGAAAGCGTTAAATTTCCTTC
>OU426866.1:3795601-3805601 GCA_911387685.1 Dolichovespula media
AGTTCCTTCTCCCCCCCCCCTTTTTTTTTTTTCGTTTTTTCTTTTTTTATATTTTCCCCTTCTTTCTTTCTTTCTTCCTTTCTTTCTTTCTTCCTTCCTTTTGAACCTTTTTTTGTTTTCCCTTCGCTCTTCATTTAACAAGCATTTAAAACGACGTTCAAGCGTGATCAATCAACGATATCAATTTTAAAACTCGACGATCGTACGTACCGGTCGATGGGGTGAGGTGGGGGGGGGTGGTGTTGGGGGCGGGGTGGGGGTTGCGGGGATAGGATAAATATTAATTGGACGGAAGTAGAAGATGGAGAGAGAGAGAGAGAGAGAGAGAGAGAGAGAGAAAGAGAGAAATAAAGTGAAGAAAGAGAAGGAAGTAGAAAAAGGAAACGAAAGAAAGGAGAAACAAAAACCGAAAAGAATGGGGGGAAAACGAAAGATTGGAAAAATCCAATAATTCGGGGCTCAAACGAAAGCGCAATTAAAATCGACGTTATATGTATGTATAAAAAGGAAAAAAAAGAAATAAAAAAAAAAGAAAGAAAGGGACCGGTATTAAATTGGTGAGAAGGAACGGCGGAGGTTGGCGGCGGCGGTGGTGGCGATGGCGGTTGAGAGGGAGAGAGGGAGGGGGGAGATAAAGGAGGAAGAAAAAGGATGAACGAGAAAAAATAAAAAAAATAAAAGAAAATAAAGAAATAAATGAAAAAGGCAAAAAAGGAGAAAGGAGAAGAGAAGGCAAAAGGGAGGGAGGGGTTGACGACGAGGACGCAAAAAAAGAACAAAATACAAAATACAAAAAATAGAAAAAACAACAGAAAAGCAGGAAAAAAAATGAAAACGAAAATTAAACGAAGGAAAGAGTAATGCCGTGGGGAGGAAGGAGGAAAAAGTAGGGAAGGAAAAGAACGGAAATAAAAATCCAATAATTTGTAATACAAAAGAGAATGCGAATTGAGATCGATATCCGTTAATTGGATGTAATAAAGAAGGGGGAAAAAAAAAAAAAGAAAAAATAAATTCGATGTCCCACCCCCCTCCTCTCTCTCTCTCTCTCTCTCTCTCTCTCTCTCTTTCTTTCTATCTTTCCTCCACACTATCCCTTTTTCTTTCTCTTTATCTCTTTATATATATATATATATATATCTTTTTTATCCACAAAATCTACATATATATATATATATATATATATATATATATATATATATATATATATATATATATATATATATATATATTTATGTGCACATATATCCATCATCTTCCCTCTCTCTCTCTCTCTCTCTCTCTCTCTCTCTCTCTTTCTATCTCTCTATTTGTCTATCTATCCATCTAACTCCCTCTTTCTTGTTCCTAATGACCATTCGTAAAACAATTCGTAAAACGATGAAATCATTCGTGGCACGGCACGCGTGAGAGAGAAAGCTCTCAACGATTTTTCCCAAACGTCCATTATGGCTCTCTCTCTCTCTCTCTCTCTCTCTCTCTCGCTCTCCTTTTCCTTTTGATAAATCGTTCTACGAGTTCTTGTCCGTCGAAAGTTTTCGACGCGGTCCGCTTGGAAACGCGATGAATCATTTCCCCAACGTTCTTCGATGATTCCGTTCGATAGAGCGAATAACTCTCTCTCTCTCTCTCTCTCAATCTCTCTCTCTCTCTCTCTCTCTCTCTCTCTCTCTCTCTCGCTCTTTCCCTATGCTTTTGGTAAACCCAGTCAAATGGATTTCTCTCGTGAATTGTTCGTTCAAAACACCTTTATTAATGACATCCCCTGCTAATACCTATTATGAGAATGAGATTGTTAATATAATCTCGAATGAGATAATAAAAATTTGTCATCTCTCTCTCTCTCTCTCTCTCTCTCTCTCTCTCTCTCGTCTCCGTCAGTCCGTCCGTCTATCTTCATCTCCATTCCTATCCTTGTCGCTTCTATTTATTCCATTAATATTTTTATTCGTTAAAGCTAATGTAATCACAAATCCGACGAAATAAACTCAAATCTCAATCCTCTTTCTCTGTCTATCTACGTCTATATCTGTCTGTCTCTGTCAGTCAGTCGGTCGGTCTGTCTATTTGTCTGTCTATCTAACTGTCTGTCTGTCTGTCTGTCTGTCTGTCTGTCTGTCTGTTTGTTCGCTCGCGTATCATCTGTCCACCTTTATCTCTGTTACCATCTCACTCGTTTCTATTTATTTTATTAATGATTTTTTCTTTTTTTTTTTTTTTTTTTTTTATTAAGTAATGCTAATATTAACTCTAATTCGACGATACGAAACTCTCATTTCTCATTTCTCATTTCTCATTTCTCTCCTATCTCTCTCTCTCTCTCTCTCTCTCTATGTATATATATATATCTATCTCTCTCTTTCTATTTATTTGATTTATTTTCTGATTAAATTAACAACAAGTACATCGTAAAATAATTGTCCGATACACGCATACCTACGAATAATTGTATCGCGGTCAATATTTATAAAAAAAAGAAAAAAAAAAAAAAAAAAAAAAAATAAAACAAAAAAAATATCGATACCCCATACAAATGATCACCATAAATATAATAATCTACGTCTAATATCTTCAATTGCGTCCCGATTTATTATGAATGTTTTTGAATGTATTTAAAAAAAAAAAAAAAAAAAGAGAGAGAGAGAGAGAGAGAGAGAGAGAGAAAACGAAAGAAGAGGGAAAAAAAGATTGACGAATAAGAAAAGAAAGAAAGAGAATGAGAAAGAAAAGGAGGAGAGAATGCTAGAGAAAAGGAGAAAAAAGAAGAAAAAAGAAAAAGAAAAAAGAGAGAGAGAGAGAGAGAGAGAGAGAGAGAAAGGAAAAGAATTTCCTTTGAAATTTTGCCTCCTTCAATCTCGTATAAAAGTATCCAATGAAGATATCTTTCTTTTTTGTAAAGACGATAAAGGGTTTCATCGTTTATACGAAACAAAAAAACAAAAGCAAAACGAAAACAATAAACGAACGAACGAGCAAAAAAGAAAACGAAAAGGTCGAACGAAGAATTAAACAAAAAATAACAAATAACAAATAACAAATAAGAAATGAGAATATAAATGAGAGTGAAAAAAAAAAAAAAAAAAAAAAAAAAAAAAAAAAAAAAAAAAAAAGAAAAAAAGAAAAAAGTAGAAAAAGAAAGAAGAGGAATAAAGGAATAAGAATGAAACAAAGAATGAGAATGACAATAATAAGAATAATAATAATAATAATAGGAAGCAAAAGAGGGGTTGGGGGAGGAGGAGGAGGAGGAGGAGGTGGAGGAGGAGGAGGAGGAGGATGAAAAAGAAAGTAAAAAAAAGGCCCACGGAGTTAAAAGGTTAAAAAATTGAAAAAAAAGAAAGAAGAACCCCGACGCAAGAACAACCCCTAGATAAATCGAAAGCGTAAATCGCATTGCGTTAACTACGGTTCGTTCAATTGCAAGTTTTCAAAGTCGCGTACAAGTCTGTTCCGCATTGTCGTCCTGTTACGTACGGCTTTTCTACCCTACACGCCTCACTCTTCGAACCATAACTACGGTAGGAGAGAGAGAGAGAGAGAGAGAGAGAGAGAGAGAGCTCTGATTCTCTGGGAGCTCCTCCCAGTTTTACGATCGAACGGATGAAGTAGGTAAGGACACCAAAGTGCTGTACCTTCATTCCTTTTTTTTTTATCCCTATTTTTTTTTTTGATCCCCTCCCCCTATCCCTCCGATAACACCCTCACTCTCAGTCCATCTCCGTCTCTCTCTCTCTCTCTCTCTCTCTCTCTCTCTCTCTCTCTCTCTCACTCTCTCTCTCTTTCTGTCTGTCTCTGTCTATCGTATGTTTCTGTATCTGTTTCTATCTTGGTTTCTGTCTGTCTCCGTTTCTGTCTCCTTTCCAAAAGTGAAATAAAAGTTTCAGAGAGAGAGAGAGAGAGAGAGAGAGAGAGAGAGGAGAGAGACAGGTCCATCGTTCCCGAATCGACTTATACGATCATCCACGAAAAGTCGTTTTGATTCGATCGAAATTTCAATCCTAAATCCTACGGAAGCTTAAATCCAAGAATAAGATAGAAGGAGAGAGAGAGAGAGGGAAGGTAAAGGTCGTATTTATTCGACGTAAAACAAATAAGATGAATTCGAAATATCCTAAGGGCATTACCGAGTAAATGACCTTCTTCCTATTCGTTCGTAGAAACTATTTTTCTTTTTTATTTTTTTGGTTTTATTTTTCGTCTTTTATTTTTTTTTTTTTATGGGATTTAACAAAACTCCCCCTTTACCTTCCCTACTACCTTTATCCACGTGTCGTATGCTTTTATTATCGATATATATATATATATATATATATTTTTTTTTTATTTGTCGATCGATCTACATACAACGTCGAGACGTATACGTAGTATGTAACGTCGTTAGAAATTCATGTATTAGAATGTTATTAGATATACATACACGATCGGTATTACGTTTGTCGGATATCTGCATGTATTTATCCAGATATTCTCCTTTTTTTTTTCTTTTTCTTTTATTTATTTATTTATTTTTTGTTATACATTATATCCAGAGAAATACAATAATAGTGTTTACTTATTATTTTTTTTTTATACGACGTTTATACGATTTATATTAAAATTATATCAATTTTTTAAAACCCACCCATCGTTTCAAATTAATCTGATAAATTAAATCAAATTTTTAATCCTTCCATTTATTTTCAATCAGTTTAATTTATTAATCAAATCAATTTTAAATCCCTTCGTAAAATTAAATTAATTTTTGATCCTAATCGATTGGTCCTTCCTCGAGGAATTTCCTTTTTCTCTTTTTTTTTTTTTTTTTTTTTTTTTTTTTTTTTTTTTTTTTTTTTTTTTTTTTAATCCCCTTCACGTCACGAGAGAGACACGTGTATAAAATTACACGTTACAGGCGTCGTACATTTTTTTCTTATCTCACAAAATTACAACGTCTCGAAGAAGTGTAATTATTGCAATTAAAAAAAAAAAAAAAAAAAAAGAAAGAAAAGAAAAATCGTAAAAATTTTGTTGTAATTGTTGTATTGTTGTAATAAAAATTCGATGTAATTACCGGTATAATCGTTCCCGCACGAAATCCCATGTATACGGAGGAGATCGAAAAATAAAGATAAAAAAAAAAAAAAAAAAAAAATACATAAATTAAAGCAAGAACGTTCGGAGCGCAATAATTAATTAATGAATAATCATATGGAATAAAACAGAAAAAATAAATAAATTTGTTCGTTCGCCTGTAAATTCACAACGTAACATCGTAAAGCGACGATCGGACGTATTTGATGGAAATTAAAAAAAAATAAAATAAATAAACAAACAAATAAATAAGTAAGTAAACAAACAAAATAAACAAATAAATAAATAAATAAAAAAAACAGAAAAAAGAAGAAGAAAGAATAACATTCCTTCCTCCTTTTTCATTTTGACGTAAATTCAATCTGAATATTTTGGTATATTAAAATACGTGGGGGGGAGGGGTGGGGGGGGGGGAGGGAGGGAGGGAAGAGTCGAATCGTCAATTTGACGTTGACGACGTCTACGACAATTCAACGTGTACCTGACACGTATAAAGTAACGTAATACATAGTTATACATTATACATGCACACGCACACGCACATGTATGTTTATGTATGCATGTATGTATGTATGTATGTATGTATGTATGTATGTACATGTATACATAGAGATAGTATGTCTGACAGACGAGAATATGCTTCACCTTAAGCGCCACGGTATTCGTACGGAAGAGGCGACGGGAGGAATCTAATATGCGCGTTAGTGCATTTTTAAGATGTCATTCGTTCTACCCAAGAGTTATCTCAAATAAATTTGCAAGTATTTAGAAATTCCGCTTGCACGAACAAAAAGAAAAACGAAGAAAAGGAAAGAGGAAAAGAGAAAGGAATATAAAGGAAAAATACTTCGAGCTCAAATTGGACATTGAATTATTCCACTGAACATTATTCCAATCTATGTGTTTTGAGTGTGTGCTTTCTCGGTCGTGTTTGGTCAAGTAGAGAAATTATAGAGAGGTTTCATTCGTTCATTTTAATGTTATCAATGTTATACGGAGGTATTTAAAAATTCTTCGTGTACGCGCCAAAAGATTGAGCGGATAAATAAATAAATAAATAAATAAATAAATAAATAAATAAATAAATAAATAAGTATTTTAAATAAATTAAAAAATACTTCCAACTCATGTTAAACGTCCCAGTAAAGTTTTTATAATGCTCGATATATATGTATGTATGTATATATATGTATATATATATATATATATATATATATATATATATATGTATGTATGTATCCATGTAATACGTATTTCCTCGGTCGCGATTAATTAGTACAAATTAGAAAGGTACCATCCGTTTTCTAAAAGTTATCAAAGCAATTTGCAGGTATTTAGAAATTCCTCTTGTGTACGGGTTCGAGATAAAGAGAGAGAGAGAGAGAGAAAAGAAAAGAGAAAGAGGAAGAAAAAATATATCTCGAAACGTAGTTTTTACCGACCAGTGAAAATTTCTTCTAACGCTTGTGACGTACATGCATGGATGCATCTGATCGATGGGGGTGGGGGGTGGGGTTCAATCAATTAATTATTTCAAATTATAATTGGCCCGCACGTTCGTACTTTCTTCTTTCGTTTTTTTCTATTTTTTTTTTTAATTTTATGTAATAATTTATCTTTCCAAATAAATTTCAAAATTTCTCTGAATTAGGGAAAGAAAGGAAAAAAAAAAGAAAATTCTTTTAATTCAAATCAGACGTGACAATGAAAATTTTCTAACGTTTAATACATGTATGCGTGTGCGTGTCTGTGCGTGTGCGTGTGAGAGAGAGAGAGAGAGAGAGAGAGAGAGAGAGAGAGAGAGAGAGAGATTGATCCTAATTAATTAGCACAAATTAGATTGGATTCATTCGTTTTCTAAAACTAATCAAATTATTACAATGTCCAATTATTCAGAAATTTCTCTGCTCTAAAAAGATACAAAAAAAAAAATTAATAAAAAAGAAACTTTATGTATATATATATATATATATATATATATATATATACAAATTCAATAAAAAAACAAAATCTTAATGACAAATTATACATTCAAGCAAAAATTTTTTAATCCTTGATATATATATATATATATATATATATATATATATATATTTAAAAAAATAAAAATAACTATAATTCAAGTTGGACGTTACAGCAAAGATTTTTTAATCCTAATTATTATTTATAATTTTGTATTAATATTAATTTAAATTTGATATTATATTATTATTATTATTATTATTAAATTTTTTAATGCTATTAAAATTATTATATATATATATATATGTAAGTTTGTGTGTGTGTGTGTGTGTGTGCATTTGGTCGGGGGCCGATTAATTAAAAGTGCAAATAAGGGTCAAGGACCAAAGGAACAAGAATCATGCTAACGAAATTATATTAGGAGAGCAACGTTGAGTTTGACGACTCATCGACTTTCGAAATTTCAAGGAAATCTTCTCTCTCTTTCTCTCTCTCTCTCTCTCGTGAATTTCAAGCTACCAGCATAGTCATAATACGGTTTTATCGTTATGAAGGCCGAGGTATACATCGTTCGTGAATTTACCTAAGATCGGAACTACGATAGGAGTGTTCTGATCCAACGAAGAAGATTAGTATTACGATAGAATTTGTTTAAGCTTGTCAGGATAGAGTACCCCCCGCCCGTCACCACCCACCCACCTATCTACCCTTTTAATAGTTGTACCAATAGAATTGCACGTTTTCCCCCCTAATTAAAAAGTAAATATACGGTAGGACAAATTTTTCATAATTATTATAACCCAATTTCCACGTCGAATGTCGGAAAAGTAAAATTCAATGGTATAATTAAGAGAGAATAATATTCCTTTGTTATTGAACTGTTAGAATAACTGTTAGAATAACTGTTTGAATAACCGTTTGAAAAAATATTATCGTCCTTCGTTATTAAATTATTTCATATCTTTGACGTTGTTATAGATATCGAATCGAACTTCTTTATCGATTGATTGTTCCCCGATATAATTATAATCGTGCGATCTAAATAACATTTAAACAAAAATAATAATAATAATAATAATAATAATAATAATAACGAAAGACAGAAAGAAAGTTTAATGAGAATAGAAAACGAATTATTTGTTATTATTATAAAAAATATATATATTTTATAATATTTTATAATATTTTTTATTATAAAATATATATATATATATATATATATATATATCTAATTGCTATATACACATATAAACATTAGTATATAAAACAATGTAACATATATATATATGTATGTATATATGTATATATATATATATATATATATATATACACAATACTAAAGTTATTAAGAAATAACTTTATTATTCATAAACGTATTATTTTATAAAATAATAATACAATGATTATAATACATATATATTCAACGAAAATTGAATCATATTTTTACATATCTAACTCTGTGTATTATATATACGGACCGTTTTTATTTTGAAAGTGTTGTAAGTCCATTTTTTTTTTTTTTTTTTTTTTTTGTAAAAAAATGAGATCACATAATTTGGGATGAATTTAGCGCAAACTTTTAATTTATGACTATTTAATATCTAATATCTTCAAAAATGCCAATGCTTCGTTCAATATTAAATTTGGCCAATGAAAGAAATTGCGTAGCGTTTGACATGCCAACCTTTAATTTTCTCGGAACAACAAAAAATGGTCTTATCAAAATAATATTGAAAAAAAAAAAAAAATAAGTAAATAAATCAATAAAAGATTCTGCATATGAAACGTGAAAGATTGAAAAAAAGGGAGGGAGGGGATTAAAAGCAAAAGGCGTAAAAATATTTAAAAAAAAAAAAAAAAAAAAAAAAAAAAAAAGAAATGAAAAATAAAGAAGAGAAATAAAGAGATGCATTCATTCAGAAAAGAAAAGAAAAAATAAATAAATGGAAGATCCTGCGTATGAAACGTAAAAGATTGTAAAAAAGAGGGTAGAAGTGAAGGACATCGAAATATTAAAAAGTGGAAAATAAGAAAGAAGAAATAGGAAGAAAGAAATACAAACGTTAAAAAAATTAAAAATTACATAAATAAATAAATAAATAACTCGATGAAAGATCCTACAAATGATAGGTTAAAGATGAAAACAGAGGGTAGGTGCAAAAACGTAAGAAAATTAGAAAAGAATGAATGGTAAGGAAGGGATTAAAAAAAAAAAAACATTAGAAAAAGGAAAGGATAAAATAATATAATACAAAATAAAATAAAATAAAATAAATTCAAGTAAAAACAAAACGAAACAAGATGAATTAAAATCAAACGAAAACAAAATTAATTCAAATGAAACGAAACGAAATAAATTCAAATAAAAACGAAACAATATAGATTCGAATGAAATGAAATAAACAAAAAAAAAAAAAAAAAAACAAAAATAAATAAATAAATAAATAAATAAAAAAGGAAAGAAAAACAAATGAAAATCAATCGAAAAGATAACGATCGTTAAGGTGTTAGTTGAAAATGTTGACAACGCGTCGTCACAACGAGCAATGGACGAATATGATTAAAGGGCAACAACAACAACAACAACAACAACAACAAAAAAAAAAAAAAAAAAAAGGAAAGAACAGAAAAAAGTAACGCGCTGCTTATTTGTTTACCTGGCAATGTTGGATTCGTCGCTGATGATGATGAAGAAACGGCAGCAGAGGCGGCAGAGACGGCAAAGGCTGAAGCTGAAGCCGAGTCAGAATCGGAGGCAGATGCGGGGGCTGGGGCTGGGGCGGGGGCGGGGGCGGAGGCGGCTTCTTGTCGTATGGAGTCACTGGTAATTGCCGCCCTGCCGAGATTGCCACCATAATCTTCGAGTAGTACGCACCACAGTAATAGTTGTGCCACCCTCATTCTACGAGCAGATAAAAGCAAAGAAAAAGAAAGAGAGAGAAAGAGAGAGAAGGGGCGAGAAGGGGGG
>OU426866.1:3808101-3810601 GCA_911387685.1 Dolichovespula media
AATATATATGTATATATAATATATATAATAAAATAAAATATAATAATATATATATATATATATATATATATATATATATGTATGTATATATATTTATATTTAGAGCGTGCGTTTTAGAGTTATTCGAGTTAACGCGACAAAAATAATACGACCTAATAAAGATCAAATGATTTATCGCTAAAATCATTTCTCGGTTCTTTCTGTATTTTATTCCTTTCTTTTCTTTTTCTCTCCTCCACTATGAACTCGATTTTTTATAAATAACAATAACAACAACAACAACAACAACAACAATAAATAAATAAATAAATAAATTGCAATATGCAAACGTATCTGGTATGTATTTCATTACGATTATTAAACGATATTTGATTAAACAATTATCAACGATCTATAAAAAAAGAGAGAGAGAGAGAGAAGAAAAGAAAAAAGAAAGAAAGAAAGAAAGAAAGAAAGAAAAAAAAAAAAAACAAGGAACTAATACTAAAAGAGTTCATTGTCCGGAATTCGTTTGAACCTTCCTGTTCAGTCAACGTTGAAGCATCTAAAAGATTCGTTTACTACCCGAGTCACCAGCTACAGCAGCAGCTACAGAAGCAGCAATAGCATCCAACCAACCAACCAACCAACCAACCACCCACTCCACCCACTCACCCAACCCAACCCAACCCAACCCATCCATCCTTTTCCTATCTACCTCTATAATTTAATCGTTCTCCAATCGGTGACTTCCTTGCAAACCTTCAAAGGATATCGTCCTCGAAACGTTCATAATACGCTTTCGATTGAACGATCCTCCAAGATTAATTGCTACAAATATCGAGACGTTATCCACCACTAAGGATTCCACACCATCTCAACAACTTCTATCTCTATCTATCTAACTGTCTCTGTCTCTGTCTCTGTCTAACTGTCTCTGTCTCTGTCTCTGTCTATCTCACCTCAACCACCCTTGCCATCACCCTCAACAACCCCCTCCCAAATCCCCAGAAGTCTCAGAACCTCTCTAGAAACTCTCTCCCCTCTACATCCACCTCCCCCCCACCACCACCACCACCAACCCAACTCCCACAGTTTTCCGTAACATTAAACTTACTTCACGATCCTATTCAATAAATTCTAGCAGTTTTAAAGTAATACCCAGCCTCGTTCTAAGTATCGGCGAAACGTTTTACTCTCTTACAAACTCAACGCTGATGCCGCGAGGAGGATGGAGGTGAGGTGGGAGGAGGTGGAAAGGGAAGACGTTGGTGATGGTGGTGATGGTGGTGGTGGTGATGATGGTGATGGTGGTTGTAGTAGTAGGAGGGAGGAGAGGGCTGGTGAAACGTTTCGATTTTACTTGAAAATTCAAACCCTTGTAAGTCTTCTTCCCTTCCACCCACTACCACCCCCTTTTTACCTATACAATAACGTCTTTCCACTGTCATAAGTCTAATCCTCCCACCCCCTCCTCATTTTTTTTTTTTTTTTTTTTTATATAGTAATCCGCACGTATGTATCTACGTATCTATGTACGTATTTATTTATTTATTTATTTATTTATTTATGTAATGTAATGTATGTAAACTACTTCAATTGCCAACAAGTCGACATTATCGATTTAATTTATTTACTTTTGCGATAAGTTAATTAACGTGTATCGATATTTTCTTCCTCCACTTCTGCTTCTTCCTTTTTATTCTTCCTTTTTTTTTTTTTTTTAGGTAGGTTTTCGTTTTATTGTTCATTGTCGTTTGCTTCTCTTTGTTCTTCTTCTCTCTCTCTCTCTCTCTCTCTCTCTCTCTCTCCATAAAGATACAATATTCCATTAAAAGATCAAATCTATTTATTTTCATCTTTGTCCACTTAATATTCCATTATTATCGATTTTCCTTTTACGTTATTTAGATTGTTCTTTTTTCTTTTCTTTTTTTTTTTTTTCAATTACGTGGGAAAAGAAAATGATCGCTCGATTTACTCACTTTTGTATCTGACACACGTTATCGCAACTGACGTTCTTATTACTACTATTATTTCTTTTTTTTTTTATTTTCTTTTGCTTTTTATCATACGATAATATTCAAATCAAAATAATAATAAATAAATAAAGAAATAAACAAATAAATAAATAAATAAATAAAACGAAGACGTTTCTTTATAATACCCCCCTTACCCTCACGTTTTCACTCTCGTTCAATGATATATCGCACAACAATTTTCAAATGTAAACAAATTTGTTATAAATATAAGTAAACAAAATTAATGTATTATTATTATTATTATTATTATTATTATTATTATTATTATTTTTATTAACATTGTTATAACAATTATTATTATTATTATCATCGTTACAATAATTATTATTAATACCATTGTTATAATAATAATTATTTTTACAAATGTTACAATAATGATCATTGTTATCATCCTCTTACAAATAGAAAAATATTTATCGTTAATTATTATCCATTAATAACACTTTCCTATCATTCTAATATACCATCGTTTATCTTTT
>OU426866.1:3835601-3840601 GCA_911387685.1 Dolichovespula media
ACACGCGCGCGCGTATACAGGGTGTCCATCCGTAAATGTCAGAGGAAAATGTCTCCCGAATGATTGAATTTATAAGAACGTTCAATAAGAGACGATTGCACGGCCCTGATTATGTCAGTGTTACGAAATCCGTGTACATAAAAAAAAAAAAAAAAAGAATAGAATTATTATTTATTTATTTTTTTTTTTTCTTATTGCATCTGTTACGAAGGTCAACACAGCTTCTTTCTTCCTTTTTTATTTTTTTCTTCTCAAATGGATACCTGTGATCTTTCTGTTTCTTTCTTGTTTTTGTTTGTTTTTTATTTTTTATTTTTAATCGTATCTAAATTAGAAAAGGGATCATTTGTCCATTTCTAACGAAAGTAATATTTAATATATTTATATATATATATATATATATATATATATATATATATATATATATAAACTGCTATGATTAACAAAGAATTATCATAATGCTTTACCATAATTCATAGTCGTGATTCTAAACAACAAAAAAGAAAGAAAAAAAGAAAAAAAGAATACAAATTAATTTAACAAATCGAGATATCGAGTAGTCGCCTTTGACGCGAGTTGAAAGTTCGATACTTCGACGATAATATTTCAACGAATGTTAATATGTCGAGAACAATTTTTTCTATTTTTATCATTTAATTTTTATTTTGTACTTTTTCCTTCCTAACGGACATTCTAACGATCTCGCAGAAGATCGCCATATCGTATGAAATACGATCGATATCAAAATCATTTCGAACGAGCTACGCTAATTGTTCTTCGCGAACGATCGAGAGGGTGACGACGAGTAACGAAAAAAAAAAAAAAAAAAAAAAAAAAGAAAAGAAAAGAAGGAAAGCAAAAGAAAAAAGAAGCAAAGAAAGAAAGGAAAGAAAGGTGAACGAAGAAGAAGAAAAAAAATGGAAGAATTTTTCTTTCCTTCAACGTTCTCGCCTTGTATGTAGCAGTTTTATTCGGGGCGATACAAATTTCTATTTTTAACACTTTTGTAACATCAATGAGCCGTTAAATATCCGCTTGGACATCTATGAACGGACACCCTATATATAATACATACATACATACATACATACATACATACATACATATACATATATATATACACATAGACACGTGTGTGTGTGTGTGTGTGTGTGTGTGTGTGTGTGTGTGTGTGTTTATAATTCCATGGAAATCAATGCTTTTAATCAAGAAAATGTCTCTCTACTTTCTCTCTCTCTCTCTCTCTCTCTCTCTCTCTCTCTCTTTCACTCTCTCCTTCTTTTTCTTCCTCTCCCACATCATAGTTTCGCAGATAAATCTCCCGTGGTCATGTTCATTTAAAAAAAAAAAAATATATATATATATATATATAATAATAATGAAAAAAAGAAAAGAGATACATATATATAAATATATATATATATATATATATATATATATATATATATATATATATATATATATATAAATAAGACGTGCGACGGGCGTCGAAAAGGGAATAGAAGAAAATGAGAAGGAAGAAGAAGGTTAAATAAGAAAAAAAAAAAAAGAAAAAAAAGAAAGGAAAAAGAAAAAAATTAAAAAGGGGAAAAGAAAACAAAAAACGGCGAGGAAAAAGAAGTAGAAGAAGCACGTAAACGAAATGCGCGCGCGCATATGTGTCTTTGCGCCAGGTTCCGGGATTAATATTTTACAAGGGCTTTAATTTTTATCTACGAATCTTCCCTCCATTTCCTTTCTATCCTTCGGGATAACACAACGCAAAATGCATTCTCTCTCTCTCTCTCTCTCCCTCCCTCTCCCTCCCTCTCTCTCTCTCTCACCCCATTTATTTCTCTCTTTCGTACACGTTCCCTTCGACCGTTCGTGTTTATTCGTTTGTCTGTAAACTCCTTTTTCTCTTTCCCTTTTCTTTTCTATTTCCTTTTCTTTTTTTTTCGTTTCCCTTTTTTCTTTTTTTTCTTTTCTCTTTTGCGCTTTGTTTCTACGATTCCCACCGTTTCCTTTTATTTCGTTTAGCCACCCGGTATTTATCGATACACATCTTGACGTAACACACAATCGTTTGTGTATTACGCAAACGTAGAGATGCATACACACGTATATACGTATACATACATATACATATACATATATATACATACACACGCACGCACACATATGTATATATATATATATATATATACATATATATATACGTATAGGTATGTATGTATATCCCATGACTCGAAATTCCTCCGAGAAGGTAAGAGGAGAGAAATAGAGATCCGAAAAATTCTCCAAGGATTCTGATACAAACCGAGCCATCGAGCGTACATACATCTTGTATCTCTCTCTCACTCTCTCTCTCTCTCTCTCTATTTGCCCCCTCCCTATGGGAGATATCTCCATTCAAGAGTACTACTACTTCTCTTCACGCGGATTTCCATCCGCGAGAAAATTACATCTTCCGGAACGACGGTTCTTTCCTGTCTCTTTTCTCCCTCCCTCTCACCCTCTCCCACCCTCTCTCTCTCTCTCTCTCTCTCTCTCTCTCTCTCCTTCTCTCTCTATCTCTCTCTTTATCTCTCTCTTTCACTCCGTCTCTCACGAACGAACGAAAGTTGGATATTCAAACCTACGCTCTGGTCGGAGGGGGCGGGTGAGGGGCGGGTGAGGGGCGGGGGGTGGGTGGGAAGGAAAAAAAAGGTTAAACCCTTCGGATATTTTTTATTTCGTTTTTTTCATTTTTTTTCAATTTTTTACGAGAGACGCGATAGCTCCTCGTGCGCGCGTAGCTTTTGTATACAACTAAATGTGCGCGGGGGGGTGGGTTAGAGGCGGAGGGGGAGGGGGGACACGTAAGGAAAATAAAAATGAGATAATGAAAGAGGGAAAGAAGGGAAGGAGAAAAAAGGAGGAAGAAGAAAAAGGAGAAGAAATGAAAGGAAATAAAAGGGATGTTAAAAGGAGAAAGAGAAGAGATAGGAAGGAAGTGAGGGAGATAGAAGGAAGGGGGGAGAGGGTAAAGAAAGGAAAGAAGAGGGGGAGAGGGTGAAAAAAAGAAAGAAAAAGAAAAAAGAAAAGAGAGTAAACTGAGGAAGAGATAGGAATTGAGAGACGTCGAGGGGTGGGGGTGGGGGTGGGGGTGGGAGTGGGAGTGGGATGGAGAGGGGAGGGGGAGGAACGAGAGAAAAAAGGAAGGAAGGAAGAATCTTTGAAATTTAGAAGGTACCTAAAGATAGAAGGAGCAACAGGAAGAGAGCCCTCGTTTTTTTCTTTTTTTTTTTTTTTCTTCTTCTTCTTCTTCTTCTCCCTACTCCCTTTCAAACACTCTTCTAGTTGGCCGTGTTGTTGCAAAGGGGTTCTCGATGTGTTATGGCGAAAGGTATCGTAGAGTAGCCTATTTACGAAAGTGGCCGCGCGGATATAAACGAACCTCGGCTTTAGTCGTTCCGCCATGCGTGTAAACCGCACGTCCGCACGTCCGCACGTACAACCTTTTCTTTTTTTTTTTTTTTTTTTTATTTTATTTCTTTTCTTTTTTGTTTTTTTCTTTTTTATTCCTTTCGCTCCTTTTCTTTTTTCTTTCTTTCTTTCTTTCTTTCTTTCTTTCTTGAGAGAGAGAGAGAGAGAGAGAGAGAGAGAGTGAGAGAGAGAGGGAGAGAGAGAGAGTGAGAGAGAGAGAGAGAGAGAGAGAGAGAGAGAGAGTGAGAGGAATTGATTTCTTAATTCGAATCTCTTCTTATTCGTATGAATATTTATTTGTTATATTAACAATAATAATAATTATTATTATTACTATTATTAATATTATAATTATTAGAAAAAATAATAATAATTATCGTAATTATTAAAATTATAATTATTAAAAAAAAATAGTTATTATTATTAAAATCATAATTATTAAAAAGAATATACTTATTATTATTAATATTATAATTATTAAAAAAAGAACAATTATTATTATTAATTTTCAAAATAATAATAATTATTAAAAATAAAGATACTTATTATTATTAAAATTATAATTATTAGAAAAGAAGAATAATTATTATTATATAATAATATAATTATTATTATTTATATATATTATATATAATATATATATTATAGAAGAATATAATTATTATTTATTATATATATAATTATTATTATTAAAATTATAATTATTAAAATTAATAATAATAATAAGAAGAAGAAGAAGAAGAAAAATTGTCATTATTATAATTTTTTATTTATTTATTATTGTTTATTTTTAGGATAATATTTTTAGATATTATTATTATTATTATTATTATTATTATTATTATTATTATTATTATTATTATTATAAAAGTATTACTGTTCGATTGTATCTTACCATAAAATATTATAATTATTATTGTTTATTTTTAAGATAACATTTAATAATAATAATAATTATTATTATTATAAAAGTATCATTGTTCGATTAAGTCTAAACGATGATATAATTATTACTATCGGAATCTTAAATTAGATCTTTTTTTATTTTTATTATGAGATTATGATCAATATAATAAAATATATTTATAACCAATAATATTTTTCTCATCCATAAGATATATTTATCATCTTATAATTTAATAAGATAATATTTCGTTGGATCATTCATAATATAATATCATTATATAATACATTGTATTATTAAAATATCGCTTACGAGTATCTCAATCGTTTAATTAATTCATTAACATAATTAAAGAATCTTATCTTTATCAGTTCGATAATAATAATAATAATAATAATAATAATAATAATAATTATTATTATTATTATTATTATTATATCGGCGTTCGATCGATTCGTCAAATTGTAATCAAATTTCGTGCACTCGTTTTTTTTTTTTTTCTTTGCTTATAATTTTCTTCTTCTCTTTCTCCATTATTCTCGCACTATCATTGATTAGTTTTCTCATCGACAATATTCTCCAAATTATATCGATAAATCTTTTACTTTCGAATCCACGCTGGTGTGAATTGGAACGATGAAAATAAACT
>OU426866.1:3855601-3863101 GCA_911387685.1 Dolichovespula media
TTTATTTTATAAAAAAAAAAAAAAAAGAAAACATATATATATATATTTAAGATTGAATTTATCGTACGGATTTGTTCGATGATAAATCGCTAGTAAATTCGAAAAGATTATTTACAGGAAAAAGATTTATTTGAAAAGAAAAAAAATAATTAAATTAAATTAAAGTAAAGTAAAAAAATAAATAAATATATAAACAATAAAAAATACATATATATTCATCAAATGTGTATATATATATATATATATATATATATATATATATATATATATTTATTTATTTATTTATAAGCATAATAAATTCAGATACGGATTCGAAACTTTCATCTATTCCATCACGATCGGCCATCATATGGGAATTAAATTAGTTTAGTCACTTACTACTTTAGAAGCTCTCTGATAACTCTGATATGAAAACGCTCGTGTCCACGTTCGGTATAGGTACGGGTCGATATTTATGGGTTCAGATTGAGATTCATATCAAAGATGGAAAATGAAATAATAGTTAGAGACGTCGACGTTCGTTGATATTATTCCTAAATATTGACGTAATTTCTAATCCATCTCCCCACCCCCCCACCCACCCACCACCCACCAAACACTCCAAACGCACTATAATTATTTATTACTAACGAGACAACATCGAGTTTCGTATTTCAGATTTCTCTAATATTATATATATATATTATTTTCTTAATAATTATTTATAATTATTTTCTTTATAATTATTTTCTTAATAAATTAATATAATATTATTCTCTAATATTATATATATTTTACTTTATTCCTTTTTTCAAATAAATTGTTTGTATAAATCATAATTAATATAATAATACAATATAAATAATAATATAAGAAATAATATAATATAATGATATAATCATAAAACTATTCGAAATTTCATTATTTGTCGAACAAGACCATATGATGAATTTAACGTTTGTGTGTGTGTGTGTGTGTATGTACGTGTACGTGTACGTGTACGTGTGTAAGTACACAGTGTGTATGTAACCGTGAAAAAAAAGTAAATAAAAAACGAAAGTATATACGAGAAACAAATACTAACTCTATTAAATCACTGATTAAACTCTTTGCACGTGGTCCATTCAAAGTACGTGTAGGTATATTTCCAACTTCTAACAATTGATTTAATTAACTTATAAACACGTAAACAAATTTTAATTATCGAACAAAAACACCACCATCACATCGCTCCGATCGTTCGCTATTCTTTATTTTTCTCTCGGCAAATTTATTCTATCAGGCAACAATAATCAATGTTGTATAAATTGAGTGATAGTAAATTAATGAGAACAATATATATATATATATATATATATATATATATATATATATATATATAAAATACAAATAGGATGAATAAAAAAATTAATGAAAGTAAAACAAAAAGAAAAGGGAGAGAAAATTGTTGTAAATAAAATGAATTGAAAATTATTGAGATAACGTGTGTGCGCTTTCGGTTTCTCAAAAAAAAAATTCAATTACTTTAAATCTTCGTCGATTCTTGCACGACGAGCACCCTGCTATAGGAATGAAGAATAATGCACTTAAAAAAAAAGAGAGAAGAAAAACACAAAATAAGTAAATAAATAAATAAATGAATACATGGAAACATTTCGAACAAACATCTTGCAATCGGTAACAAATAAATCATTAAAAAAAATTGCAAAATTGTAAGGCAAAAAAGTTATTGTATGCAAAAAAATAAAAAAAAAAGATAGATACAAAAATTAATATAACATTTATAATAATATTGCATGTAAATCATTTCCTAAGATCATACATTAGAAAATACATTTATATATATACATACACACCTATTTTTTAATACACTGTGGGTGTATGTATGCGTACTGTTATATATTATTTCAAAGTTAACATTTCTAAAAATTACGATCGAATAAAAATAATATAAAAATGAATGTATAATATGAATGTCGATATTTCTCAAAACATTGAAATCGAGTAGTTAGAACAATGTCCTGGCCATTATATTATATTTTAAAATGCATCTCTTGATGAATACACATTTAAACGGGTCTGGCTGGCCACTTGAAGATTGCTGCATATAAATATATACATATATAAATTGTACACAAATCGTACACACACGCGCGCACACAAACATTACACATCGCACACATATATCGGAGAATCCAATAGCTAATGAAAATTGGCGGAAACTTTCGTAATGAAAAAATAACTGCGTCAATGCGGCACACACGTTGGAAATTATCTACAAACTATAACAAATTTTTATAACGTAATATTTAACGATCGATTTTTATCACAATATTAATTAAATTGTATGAATCTGCGAAGCAAAATATTACTGAGTATTTTTATATATAAATACGCGCTATTAAATAGAATTAAAATGTTTGGAATTAAAAAAAAAAAAGATATGTATTCACATATGTATCGGAAAGAAAATTGATTATATATATACATACATATATACACGAATTAAAAATGACAAAATAAAAATTCCAGACATTGTTTACGTTCCTTCTTTCTCTCTCTCTCTCTCTCTCTCTCTCTCTCTCTCTCTCTCTCTCTCTCTCTCTCTCTCTCTCTCTCTCTCTCTCTCTCTCTCTTACTTCTTCTCTCATTCTCATTAATGCTTATACATCCAAATACTCTACAGTAATAAAGGAAACGAACTTTCGATTGCTTTTGTTTCGTCATCGATCAAAACAATTCTAGAAAATTCGTCGCACAACTGTTATTTACATATCGACCTTTAGCAATCTCTTTCTCTTTCTCTCTATCAAGCCTACGCTATATCTCCTTAAAAAGAAACAAACATACCTGTACACGCGAGTATCCTACAATGCATTAGAAAGCGCGAATACATTCTCCCCATCTTATCCTCTCCTGTCCTTCTTCGATCCTTGGTTGAATTCTTGGAAATTTTGAAAAAAATGTAAGATGACATTAGCACAGTATAAAATGAATCTTGTGTGTATGTGTGCATCTATAAGCGATACAAAAGTATCTATAGGTATATGCACATATTTGTGTGCGTACGTGTGTGCGAGCACGTTCGAAAATCGTATATAACACGAAATACGATCGACGAGGACCAATTAATTCCGAATTATTGATGAAAACGTAGTTAAACCGGCGATAGAAGGATCGATGTCGCGATAATACGTCGAGAAAATTCGCAGGGAATAAATACGACGTAATGGCGTCCAACGGTAACGCCGTCCAAAGAGATGCAAATTTTATTTTCGCGAATATCTCTTAAACGCTAAGACGTCACGACTCGCGAACAATTCACGCGTGAAAATCGGATCTAAAGCGATCGATAGGTACATTGATCTATGCTGTACGTTAGGAAAAACGTGCTAATTACTTGTAATTAACGAGGACGATGCAGATCCCGCGAGCACATAACCTGGTCGCCGAACTCAAAATGGCGACACGTTACCGGCAAGACGATCACTTGTCGCGTCGCGCATGCGCGTTACGTCACGTTACGTTCGTCTCGTCGCTGTATACCCCCACTTCGACAAACGAATGAATTTATTTTTCTAATCTTACGCGCACGATAACGTATAACATCAAATTAGAAATAAACAATAAATCGATTAACGAGTTTATCGATCGGTATCACGAAGAAAATAGATGAACTGTTCGTTTTTAAATATTAAATAAAATATATTCTCCTTTACGCGTATCAATTTGTCATTACACGTAAGTACGTATTTATTTTTTACGCCGTGAGTCGACATCAGGATATAATTAATAATCCCATGATACAAAGAATATCTGTATAGCTCTAGTTGTTATCGATATACATATCTATATATCCTATAAATATTTTCGATAGATAAATTAATTTTTTGCTTTCAATCCTATCAATTTTTCTTATTAAACGTAATGACAATTATGAAATTAAATTCATTATCGTTATTATTATGGCTCTTGTAGTTGTCGGCAATATCACACGGGGAACAGTGTGTTCGGACAGTTTTGCGAGTATACGAAGGAAGAATGGTTGGAAGCAAAGGAAGGAGGAAACCCGAAGTCACGTGTAACTCTTGTCGAAAGTTATTATTACTAGTTATTGCTTGGAATACTGGTGGAGAAGAGAGCAAGACTTTGACCCACATATTCGGGAATTGCTCCCCTAACCTACATAAATTCGTTCACTGACCTATATAATATTCTGGGGAAAACTCCTCCTCTCAATGCCAAGGTAGATGACAGAAAATAATTCTCTCTCTCTCTCTCTCTCTCTCTCTCTCTCTCTCTCTCTCTCTCTCTCTCTCTCACTCGCTCATTCTTTCTCTTTCTCCTCCTTTTTATCTCGTTTCTACGCACAGAGGGGACACACACGCGAAACACGAATGTAATCGAGTTCTGCGATAGAAATAAAAGTATTTACCATAACTTTATATATGTAAATCCTGTTTCTCTCTCTCTCACATAATTAGTGTATATATATGTATATATAACATACGTCCTCTCTCACACACACACACACACACTACCTGGATACATTCTTGGAAAAGTTGAACTTTCTTGTTTCTCAAGGCAGGCCAAGAGGGACAATGTATTGTCCTCTTTCGACAAAGAGTACTGTAATGGAACGAGCGGACAATATTATTCCCGTTCGTTCGTACTCGTCTTAACACATCTCTTTCGTATTCGCGAATTATCTTTTAATAACATCTAACTATATTCTCTCTCTCTCTTTTTTTTACTGGATATGATTTATTGTAATTTGTTAATTATTTATATATCTTTTTTTCTCCCTTTTTTTCTTTTTTTTTTCTTCCCTATTTCCTCATATATACATCGTGGCCATGGTTATAAACATTTAATATTTAATAACTGGACGATTATTTGAAGATATATGAGAATATTTTCGTATGTACATTTATTGGTCCAGTCAGAATTTACACACACACGCGCATATATTGTTATAGCATATATAGAAACGAACACACTCTATATAATCTTATGCATCGTTTAAAAGATCAACAAAAAAAATCACGTGAATTGTCGAAATAATTGTACCACAAATAAAATTCAAAATTAATTATTCGAGGTTAGATTTACCGTTTAATCGATCCCTACGCATCTATGAATTCTTCTGTGTCCCATTTATAGCATAGAAAAACGAATACACCCTATATAATCATATATATATATATATATATATATATATATATATATATATATGATTATATATATATATATATATATATATATATATATATATATATCGTTTAAATAATCAAAAAAATTCACGTGAATTGTCGAAATAATTGTACCACAAATAAAATACGAAATTAATTATTCGAGGTTAGGCTTACCGTTTAATCGATCGCTAAACGTCTACTACGAATTCTTCTGTATCAATATTTACTATACATACATACATACACACAAACACACACATATATACATATATATATGTATATATCCTGCTTTCCCTTCCCCCTTCCCCTTATCTTTCATTGCTCGTAGTAAAAGCAGCTTTTCCATAAAATGCGATTTTAAATGCAAGCAGTGCCCTTACAAAAGCCGACGAAAAGAGTTTTACGAGGAGCGTTCACGCGGGATATTAGGACGCAAATAGCTATGGCGATTACCATAAGGTGGTGGAATAAGAGATGGTGGGGAGCTGGTGGTCTAGGTGGGGGATAAAAAAGAGAGAGAGAGAGAGAGAAAGATAAATAGAGAGGTCACAGTGCTTGCCCGTTGCTAGTTTCGCCATACAACCCCCACCCCCCATTCTCCTGCCCACCCCTCGATTTTACAAGTCCTCCGAGTGATCCGAGCTCACCAACACAACACTTTGCCATATTTATGCACCCTGTAGTCTCGACGATAATATTCACCCGTTTTCCTAACCTCCCCTCCTCGTCTTTGTCCTCATCCTCCTCCTCCTTCCCTTCACACACATATATACACACACACATATACACCGCTCATTCTCACGGTCTTACCACTTACCCTTAACCCCTCACCTTCTTCCTGCTCCCATAGCCAAAACGGGATTTCGATGATCGCCCTGTTCTCCGATACAACGGATTTTACCTTAGTCGTATGTTGCTTTCATGTACTTACACGACTACATTTCCGTAACAACGTGATAATATTACTTTTCTTTTTCTTTTCCTTTTCTTTTCTTTTCTTTCTTTCTCTTTTTGAATTATACACACAGATACACACACTTACACACGTTGTTTGTTATAAGAAATGTTATAAAAATCGACATCCTTGTCGAGTGCATGGTTTGGATCAACGTTATTCGATTAATTACAGAGATTGTTCGTATCTTATGGGGCCGTTATAGAATAAAACATATGTATATATTTAAAGAATATATATACATATATATATATATATATATATATATATATGTATATATAAATGAAAGTTAATATGAGAAGTTATCATAATATAAAAATATGTATATATATATATATATTTTTTTTTTTATATTATAGGATTTATTAATTATATCCTGATGTCGACTCACGGCGTAAAAAATAAATACGTACTTACGTGTAATGACAAATTGATACGCGTAAAGGAGAATATATTTTATTTAATATTTAAAAACGAACAGTTCATCTGTTTTCTTCGTGATACCGATCGATAAACTCGTTAATCGATTTATTGTTTATTTCTAATTTGATGTTATACGTTATCGTGCGCGTAAGATTAGAAAAATAAATTCATTCGTTTGTCGAAGTGGGGGTATACAGCGACGAGACGAACGTAACGTGACGTAACGCGCATGCGCGACGCGACAAGTGATCGTCTTGCCGGTAACGTGTCGCCATTTTGAGTTCGGCGACCAGGTTATGTACTCGCGGGATCTGCATCGTCCTCGTTAATTACAAGTAATTAGCACGTTTTTCCTAACGTACAGCATAGATCAATGTACCTATCGATCGCTTTAGATCCGATTTTCACGCGTGAATTGTTCGCGAGTCGTGACGTCTTAGCGTTAATTCGCGAAAATAAAATTTGCATCTCTTTGGACGGCGTTACCGTTGGACGCCATTACGTCGTATTTATTCCCTGCGAATTTTCTCGACGTATTATCGCGACATCGATCCTTCTATCGCCGGTTTAACTACGTTTTCATCAATAATTCGGAATTAATTGGTCCTCGTCGATCGTATTTCGTGTTATATACGATTTTCGAACGTGCTCGCACACACGTACGCACACAAATATGTGCATATACCTATAGATACTTTTGTATCGCTTATAGATGCACACATACACACAAGATTCATTTTATACTGTGCTAATGTCATCTTACATTTTTTTCAAAATTTCCAAGAATTCAACCAAGGATCGAAGAAGGACAGGAGAGGATAAGATGGGGAGAATGTATTCGCGCTTTCTAATGCATTGTAGGATACTCGCGTGTACAGGTATGTTTGTTTCTTTTTAAGGAGATATAGCGTAGGCTTGATAGAGAGAAAGAGAAAGAGATTGCTAAAG
>OU426866.1:3868101-3870601 GCA_911387685.1 Dolichovespula media
CACACACACACAAATATATATGGAATTTGCAGACAATAAATTTACATGCGCAATTATCGTTATTTCGTAATCTCGAATAAAAAAGAAAGAGAGAGATAGAGATAGAGAGAGAGATATAGAGAGAGAGAGAGAGAGAGAGAGAGAGAAAGGGGAAGAAAGAGAAAAGAAAATCAAAATAAAATCAAAATACGTACGAATTACGTTGGAATAAACTTGATTAGCGAACAGCCGAATTTTTTTTTGCAAAGGGTCCAAATTCTATTTGCCGAACGGGTACTGTTCGGCGGGGTAAGGAGGGGTGGGTAGTGGGGAGTTGACGTTGGTGGTGTTGAAGGTTGAACGCGATTGACGAAGGGTTAAACTTGATTCGTTGTCGAAAAATGTTGATTTTCTATCTCAAAATTTCTTACTTTCTTTTTACCTTCCCCCATTTTTGTTTTTCTTTTCCTTCTCATTCGTCCATCGATACGATAAAATACATAGGTGACGATGAGATATATCGTATATACGTCATCGTCATAGTCGTCGTCATTTGTCGTTGTCATAGTTGTTTTAGTCGTCATCGTCATAGTCGTCGTCATAGTTGTCGCGTCATAGTCGTCGTCATAGACAAGATCGAGAGAAACAAGGAGTGGTTGAATTTCTATCACCGAGCGATTCAATATTTGTATTACATGGACGAATAAGGGCATATTATCGCGTATCAATCAAGAAGAGTCAATGTTTGCGTGGAAAACGTAGTTGATGGTAACCGTTCGAAGAAAATATTGACGCGTACGAACGAATGAACGTACGTACGTTTACGTATAACCTCTTAAGCGTACCTATTTTCTAAGATGCTGTCGTCGTCTTCGTCGTCGTCGTCGTCGTCGTCGTCGTCGTCGTCATTTATCTCTCTCTGTTTGTCTCTGTCTCTCTCTTTAAGAGAAAATTTCTATCCGACGGGAGAAATTCACCTGATCTCTATCCTCATCTCTTACACCTTTACAACGTCAATCATCAACGAATAGAAGGAGGAGCCACGTAATAGAATCTCTCCGATCTCATTCTAAACACACGTATATATATATATATATATATATATATATATATATATATATATATATATATATATATATATATATACGTAAATATAGATATGTATATTATACATAAACATCGATCGTTTCTCGTCAGATAGAATTTTGGATTTCAATAACGTGTCTGCGGTACGCCATCGCATCCTTCTCTCTCTAATAATTAAAGAAAGGTATTTTCATCCTTCTCTCCTCTCTCTCTTTCTCTCTTTCTCTCTCTCTCTCTCTCTCTCTCTCTCTCTCTATATATATATATATATATATATATATATATATATATATATATATATTTTTCTCTCTTTCTTTCTTTCTTTGTCGTTAGGTGTTTGCTATGATTTTTTTATGATCATAACTCAATTGCGTTCATATTTAGAAAACAATATTCCGTATAATTTGAAGGATATATTCTTTGTTAATAATTATACTATGCATTATCTCTATACTATACTTTTTTTATACTATATATATATATATATATATATATATATATATATATATATATATATGTATATATATATATATGTATATATATGTATACAAGGTGTTTCAGTTAAAAAAGGCCGTCTATAACATTTATATATATATTTATATATTTATATATATATATATATATATATATATATATAAACTATTCATAACATACCTCTTTTTAAAGCATTCAAAGTATCCCATAAAAGTTTGTCGCATCATAAAAAAACAAAGGAAATATTCAGGCTGCCTCCTTCAGCTGAAACACCCTGTGTATTAGATCGTCAAGGATGGAATTTGTAGAAAAAAAAAATAAATAAAAAAATCGATTAGCCATTATTAACTACAAATTTTATCCTCGACGAAATAATATATATTGTATCCGTATACTTCATGCGTGTATGTGTGTTTATCTGAGTATGTATTATGCATATGGTCTGTGGAGTTGTGTGTATATATATATTTCTTTTTTTACATCTTTCAGCATTCATTTTTTTTTTCTACATTTCGTAGCATTCGGAGGTATCAATTTTTTTCCTTTCCTCTTTTATTTATTTATATATATATATATATGCGTAGAATAAAAATATGGTGAAGATAGAAGAAGAGAATATAAAAAAAAAAAAAAAGAAAAGGTAAAAGAAGTTTCATTAAATACGGAAGTAATTCAAATTCGTTCCGACGAATCGTAGAACTCATTATTTTCTTTCTTCCTTTTTTTTTTTTTTTTTTTTTTTTAATTTTTTCGTCGCGTAAATCGAAAGAGTTCCAAAATTGCGTTAAAAGATTACGATGGGAGAAAAAAAAAACAAAATTGGATTCTCGCGGTATTGTACGGTAGGGAATTATCGATAAGAATTTCGAATCGCGTCAATCTCAAATGATCGGCGCATAATAAGATCTTTCTTTTTCTCGTATTTTCTTTTCTCTTTTCTTCCCGTCCTTTTATTAATTTC
>OU426866.1:3873101-3893101 GCA_911387685.1 Dolichovespula media
ATAAAGAGAAAGAGAGAGAGAGAGAGAGAGAGTCAAAGTGGACGTGAGAAAACGCTCTCTCGGTGCGTTTGGCGGCCGAAGGGTCTATTATCAAGTTGAAAGACAACGTGGGAATATATAGCGAAGCGGACTTTGAGATAGATGGATAGATAGATAAAGAGAGTGAGAATGAGAGACACAGAGATAGAGAGAGATAGATAGATAGATAGAGAGAGATCGTATGGGTTGCGTCGAGATTACTGGCTTTATTGAACGATGTAGGCCACTTGTTCGTTCCTCTCGTCGTCCTCGTCGTCGTCGTCATCGTCGTCGTCGTCGTCGTCGTCGACATCATCGTCGACATCGTCGTCGTCGTCGTCGTCGTCGTACTTCGTGAAGATCTACTTGACAGCTATGACGACGACAAACACCATACATACTTAAACCGAGCGTGAAAAGAAATCCTTCTCTCTCTCTCTCTCTCTCTCTCTCTCTTTCTATTTCTCTCTCTCTCTCTCTCTCTTTTACACCACAGGAGACATGAGAACCAATGAGAACGTTCAATGGGGAATATTAAACGTGAACGATGGTTGAGAGAGTTAGAGGATGTTCCAATGGAAGGGGCCGGGGGTAGGGGTGGGTAGGGGTGGGGGTGGGGGTTGAAGTATTTCCTCAGAATATTTTCATTCGAAATATTGTCAAATACTTAAATGTTAATTAACACGCTCATCGATGGAATCAATCGAATGGATTAAATATGATTTAACTGTTCGATTATGAGGACGTTCGAGGGAATTGAATTTTATTTTTTTTTTTTTTTCTTTCATTTTATTTATATATAGAAAGAGAGAGATAGATCAATAGAGCGAAAACGGGTAAACAGGAATGGAGAGAAATTAATTCGTGATTTTGTTTCGTCTTCCTTTTTTTGTTTTTTTTTTCTTTTCTTTTCTTTTCTTTTTTTTTTTTTTTTTTTTTAATTAGGAAAGTCGTAAAATTTGTAAATTTTTATACGTGAATATCGTTCGAAGTTGAATAATTAAATTTCTATGTACTTCTTCTTCTTCTTCTTATTTCTCTTTTATTTTTACTCTTTAATAGTATTAAATTTGATTAATTTATTTCAATTTTTCGAAGATTTTTTTATTTGTCCTTAAAACATCAATTAGGTTCGTTTACGGTGTGATAATATCTATCATAATTATCGTCGTTTCTTAATAATGTTTCGTTATCTTTATCCTTTCTCTCTCTCTCTCTCTCTCTCTCTCTCTCTCTCTCTCTTTCTCTTTCATTCTCTTAACTTTATCGATAATTGGAAAAGTTTTCTTTGCTGAAGTTTCTATTAGAAAAAGATTAAAAATCGTTTTGAAAATAAAACAATTTTTCTACAATTACGTATAAATTACATGACATGATACGTCTACAATATACATATACACACACACACACACACACACATATATATATATCTTTTGTAAAAGTATGTTATTACGGTAATTTGGAAATTCTTACAAATAACGAGAAAGTTTATACGTTTTGGATATTGACTTTCTTATCAATTTTATTATTTAAAAACATCGTGCCGCGCGTGAGAACGCATAACATAATCGCATCGATAAACATACGTATCCCTGAATATCGTTGACCCCCTAATCGCGATTTATAACCGTGCAAAACACCTCGCAAACGTCCCGTTAATCTTCGTTTAAATATCATCGAATATAAGTGTAAAATAAACTAACACCACCCTCCAACCTCCACCTGCTTCCCTCCGCCTCACCCGCCCCTCCCCCCCCCCACACACACACACACACATATATTTTATCTTTCAAAATTTACACATATCGGAAGTTTCAAATGAGAAAGAGAGATAGAAATATAGTGATAGTGGCGTATAGATAGATCGTTCGAAAAACGATTTTAACGTCTCTATATATGTATGTATGTATGTATGTATGTATGTATGTATGTATGTACGTATGGTATACGGATAAAACTTTTCAATCGTCCGCAGTCGACATGTAAATATTTGTCGAAGCTTACACGAGCGTAAAACGTTACTCCTGTGCTAGCAGTTTATAGTAGACGAAAAAGAGAAGAAGAAGCCGTACGTTGCTTTAATATCGCGATAGCAATTTAAACGGGCGGAATCGAAGAAAACAGACAAGTTTTATTACTAGAAATTGACTCGGCAGGAAATAACGGGGAAAGCGCACGCTACTTCTTTTTATTTATTATCGGGGTTTTTGTTTTTGTTTTTTTTTTTTTTTTTTTTTTATTTAATTTTATTTCATTTATTTATTTATTCATTTATTCGTTCATTTTGTTTTTTTCCTTTTGCCATTACATTTTACTTCTTCTTGCTTTTTTTCTTTTTCTTCCTTAAGAAATCTCAATTAATTCACATCATTCGATATCTATATATGTATATATGTGTATACAATGTATATGTATATGTATATATATATATATATAAGTTTTGATTAATTAATCGAGCCCCCTCCTCCCTACCCCAATTAATAAAATCGATTGTATGATTTATATCAGAAGAAATTAAGATCTTGTAGGAATATATGCAAATTTGTCTAATTATGTATGCATATACATATACATATATATATATATATATATATATATATATATATATGTCATTGTCAGTTGGTTTTGATTAATTAATCGATTCACATTAAAATCGATTGTAAAATTCATATTGAAAGAATTTGAAATGGCCCGTACTTACCTGAATGTGCTCACTCATGTATTATATTATATCATCGTGGAGGATTATGACGTCATTCTGGAGAAGTCAAAAATTCATGGAAAAAGAAAAGAGAAAAAAGATTATATATATATATATATATATATATATATATATATATATATATATATATACATATATTATTAAAACTAATTGACGATTTTATTTATTCAATTTCGTATTAGTTACTTGTTACATAAGTTAAAACCACCCATCGTCTCTTAATATACGAGAAAGCGAGAGATTGAATGATTAAGGGTGAAAGAGGGAGAAAGATGGATAGATAGAGATATTTTTCGTGAGAGGAAAGTAAATATAGAATTTTGATAAAGCTACACGGGGGTTATTCTTTCTTTTTTTTTTTTTTTTTTTACCAGGATATTGAATCAAAAAAAAATATCGTTCCTTCGGGAGCAATAAGTCGCGAGCAAATATTAACGTAATTTAAGAAGAATCATCTTTATTTGTTTATCTCGATTGTTTATACAATTTTCTCACTCTTTTTTTTTTTTTATCATTTTATATCCTTTATCGTTACTCCTGTTTCTTTCTTTTTTTTTTTTTTTTTCCTTTCAATTCTCTTCCTACGACGTGAAACGGTTATAAAATGCGAACGATCGAAGCTTAAAGGGGAAAGAAATGTTAAAAAGCAAGGTCACACGATTGCAATAAGTATATCGTTTTTTTTTTTTCTCTTATTCTTTCGTTTTTATGTATCGTACTATCTCCTTCATTCTGTCTTTTTATTTTTTCTATTTTTTTTCTTTTTTCTTTTTTTACTCTTACAAAGAAAAAAGATGCTGCATGGACCAACGAGATATATAAACAAAAGAAAAAAAAGAATAAAATAAAATAATATGAAATGAAAGAAAATGAACAGAGAAAAAAAAATCACAAATAATGCAGAAAGAAAGATGGGGGGGGAGGGAGGGGGAGGGGTGAGACAAAAAAAAATCGAAGGTAAGCAACAAAACGTGAGAATTCAAGGCCGTAGATATAATAAATTCTTATTTCATAGTCGATCGAACAATTGAACAAATTCTAATCGTATCATTTTTTTTTCTCACGGTTACCGACAATTTGTGAAACGAGTTATAATCAAGGGACTCTTTAATGGCCGACAAATCGATCGACATTGACAATAATAATTAAAAATACAAAAAGCGGAATAAAGAAATTCGTTGATCAAATTCTCAAAAGAACGAAGAAACAAAACAAAAAAAAAAAAACAAAAAAAAGCAAAATGAAAGAGGAAGCTTGTAAAATTTTGGACCGATCGAATTATTTGAGAACATTCTAATGGTCACCTGTTCCCAATCTTTTATATCAGGTTACTTTATTAAAATTTTCTTCATTTTTTTTTTTGGTTTTTGTTTTTGTTTTTCATTTTCCTTTTTTTCCTTCTTTTCACATTCTGTCCCCCCCCCCGCCCCCCCCGCCCCGCCCCGCCCCCTTCGTTCTCTTCATTATCGTAGTTGTGTCACTGGTATCAATCACGGCCATGTTCTTCCTCGTTCTCGTAACAAACGTATATATAAATTCTTATTCGGGAATAGTAGGGGAAACTAGGAGACGCCGGCGTATTGTTGTACAACCTTCGACCATTCCTTCGGGAAGGATCTTTGAATGTGAGAAAGGACCTTTTTGATTTGACGTGTCTCCTCTGGGGTACACTGTGGACAAGAGCCTCTCAAAACCAGTGGTGCCAAACCTGTGGATATAAACGACAATATTAACTCTATTAAATACATACAGATATATAAATAAATATATATATATATATTTATATATATATATATATATAGATATACATACACACACACATATATATAAATATATATATATTTTTATTATATCATGTATTCATTTATTATATATATAATAATAATAATAATAATAATAATAATAATAATAATAATAATTCATTTATTATATATATATATATATATGTATATTAATTTATTTATTTTTAAGGTTGATGAAGGGTGTGAAAAAAACAAGTTTGTAAGGTCGAGCTAAAGTTCTTAAATGATTTCAAATTAGTTCAATAATCGATAATCATGTTTAGGTCAATGATCTTGTTCTTCCGTTTCCTTTTTTTTTTTTTTTATTTTATCTCATTTCATTTATTTCTTTTTTTTTTTTTTTTTTTTTTTTTTTTTGAAATTATGAAACTACGAGGCCTACGACGCCACGAAGAAAAAAGAAAAAAAAAAAAAAACAAACAAAAAATTTTAATCGACCGTTAACGCGATTTAAGAATTTTCGAGTCGCATAGAAATTTTCAGTTGTGATTTCCATCTTGTGTATCTGTCTGTATCTTTGTTTTCTCTCTCTCTCTCTCTCTCTCTCTCTCTCTCTTTCTCTCTTTCTCTCTTTCATCTCTTTCATCTCTTTCTCTCTTATTCGTTACACGGAGTAGTCGTATAACGAAGGATTAACGTTTCTCTCGATAATCGAAATTGGGAATTTACTTGTCGGTATAATGGACGACCGTTACGAACGATTTCGGTTTAATAATTAATCCGGTACAATTAGTACGTGTTCGATCGGTGTGACTTGAATGGCTAACCATGCTTAATGCATCGTGAATTTTCAATACGTTTTTATCTCTCGTTCTAAATCTTCCATTATCAGTCGATACCACCGACTACTTAACGAACAATTTGTTTTTATTCTCTGGTGGACTTGAAATTATTAGGAAAGGTATTAAACTAAACCCATCTATCTATCTATCTATCTAATTATCTAAACTATCTAAATTATCTAGACTATCTTATCTCTCATTTTAATATCGGAAGCAATCAACGTTAACGTATTTATATAATATATATAATATATAATTTATATATAATACATATAATATATATAATATATAATATATATATAATATATAATATATAATATATATATAATATATAATATATAATATATATATATATATAATATATTTGATATCTGTGTATATGCATTCGTACGCCCGTGTATGTATCATATGCATTACGAATTAAATTTTTATTATATTAAAAAAAAAAATATTAAAAAGAAATATTTTATTATATATAAAAAAAAAATATTTAAGATATTTTTATTATATTAAAAAAAAAAAAATATATATATATATATATATATATATATATATATATATATATATATATATATATGAAAAGTAAAGATAAAAAGAAAAATCCTTGAGCCGTTTACGTTTTATTAATTTTATATTAATGAGAATAATGAGAATACTAATCGTTAGTTTTAATCGTTTACACACGCACGCACACACACACACACATATATATATATAGTATTAGAAACGCGAAAGGAACATTCGATCGACTCGACGAGGATCGAATTAATTTCGATAATGGAAAACGATTGATCGCGTTAGTAAACACAATTTTCAGGATCTCTCTCTCTCTCTCTCTCTCTCTCTCTCTCTCTCTCTCTCTCTCTCTCTCTCTCTCTCTCTCTCACGCACACGCACAAAACGATTTGCATCATCCGATGCGTAAACCGTTGTATTTGTATGGACGAGTTTACGTTTAACAATTGGACGGACAAACGTTTAGCCATTTTCGTTGGAAAATATTTTTGAAATCGACACTTGGACCTCTTTCTTTTTTTTTTTTTTCTTTTTTCTCTTTTCTTTTTTCTTTTTCCTTTTCAAACTCTGGTTGTTAAAACGAACGTATACGTACTTTTCAGGCGTCTTCCAACGGGATCGCAGGGTGCCTCACCCAAAGCGCACTTAAGTTGTCTTCTCAAGTAACGTTGGTCGCTCAATGCCATGTTCAATTGATCTTCAGAGACACGAGATCTTCCAGATTGTTGTTGTTGTTGTTGTTGTTGTTGTTGTTGTTGTTGTTGCGGCTGCGACTGCGACTGCTGAGGCTGCTGCTGAGGCTGCTGCTGTTGTTGTTGTTCGTCGTTCGATTCCGCTTTAGCGAGCAGTATACACGCGGTGATTAAGATAATCTGTGAAAAATAAACCGAAAGTAAAAAAGGAAAGAAAAAAATAAGACGAAGAAGAAAATTCTTTACTTTCTACGTTCTTTCCTCTTTCCTTTTGTCATTTATTTATTGTCTCTCTTTTTTCTTTTTTTCTTTTTTTTTTGCTTTTTTTGCTTTTGTTGCTTTTTTTGCTTTTTTCTCGATCTAGTACAGATCGTTGTTGGATTTAATGTCTTTCGTCCTTTTTTTTTTTATTTATATAATTTTTATACGATCGAAGAATATTGATCGTCGTTTCTAATCCATTTTGTAATTAAGATTTTTAGATAATTATTGGAACGATAAAAATCGTTAGATTTAATCTCCTATTATATCCAAGATTTCAATCAATTGAATATTAATTCTCTATATTCCGTTGCCATGGTTTTGCTTTTTTTTTGTTATAATCTAAAATTTTTACACGATCGTTCGAATGAGTAGCGTTAGATTTCATCCATATCGATGTTTTTTTTTTTTTTTAAATATTTTACATAATCGAGGAATATTGATCGTCGTTTCTAATCTATTATATAATTAAGATCTTCGGATAATTATTGGAATACAAAAAAAGTCATTAGATTTAATCTCCTATCATCTAGATATCTTTGGATTTAATCTCCTTTTTTTTTTTTTTTTTAACTAAAAATTTTATACAATCGTTCGAATTAAAAATCGGTCAGATTTGATTCAAATTAATATTTTCAATATTTTATATAATCGAAGAATATTTTTCGTCATTTCTAATCAATCTTACAATTAAGATCTTTACACAATTATTGGAATAATATATGTCATTAGATTTAATCTTTCTATTTCCCAAGTTTTTCTCATACTATGATAATACGATCGAGATGATATAATACGGAACACTGTAAACGTTTTCATAGAAATTTTCGAGATGAAATTTTCGAAAGAAAGAAATAAAGAAAGAATAGAAAAATAGAAAGGAAACGAAAGATAAGAAGGAAAGACGGCGGGTATGATGGAAAGAGAAAGAAAAAGCAAAATGAAAAAAAAAAAAAGAAAGAAAAAAAATGAACAAATAAAAAGAAATTCAAGATATCCAATTGAACGTGAAGAGCGAAGTGAATATAGTATCGTCGTATACTATTTTCTACAAACACACACACACACACACACACACACACACACTCTGTCCCATTCTAGTACATTTATTTATTTATTTATATATTTATTTATTTTTTTTTTATTTTTTTTTTTTCCATTTATTTTACCATCCTTCCTCGTGCATAGACTCTCGTTCAATCCGTATCGCGTAAGAATAATAATTTCGTTCCCGTTTTATACGTGGTATGGGTGGAGGGGAGCGGTGGGGTAGAGAGGGGAGGAGATGGTTGGAGGGGTCAATGCGCCGATGTTATTATTGTTACTCTTAAAGAGGATTAGGAAAAAGGGTTGGATTAAGAAAAGAAAGGATATATAGTGGGAGGAAAGGAGAGGAGACAGTTAGGGGGTAGAAGATAGAGATGGAGATGGTGATATTAACTCTAACCTAGAAAGAGCTGTGTAAGAGAGAGACAGAGACAGAGAGAGACAGAGACAGAGACAGAGAGAGAGAGAGAGAGAGAGAGAGAGAGATGGATGGATGGATATATGAAGATAGTAGATAACTAAGAGAGAGTGAGAGAGATAGATAGATAGATAGATAGATAGATAGAGAGAGAGAGAGAGAGAGAGAGAGAGATAGTGACTAACTAACAAGGAGAGTAAGAGAGTAAGAGAGTGAGATAGAGAGATAGAGAGAGATAGAGAGAGAGAGAGAGAGAGAGAGAGAGAGAGAGAGAGAGAAGACGAGCTTTTAAGCTTTCGCTGTTAGAGCTTTAAAGACGTACGTCTGCTAACGTAGACGACGATCCTAACACCGGAAGGGCTGACGCTTTTGAAAGATGGACGTTTCTTCGGCCGTTAGACCGAAGCTTTAATCGTTAGAGCTCATACGATGTATATAATAGGATCAAACGATCCACCACCAATAGCAGCAGCAGCAGCAGCAGCAGAAGCAATAGCAGCTCGTTTCCTAACGTTAACCGCGATAAGTTAATGTACGCGTCAGTAGGAAGATGCAAGGAGTGTGAGCGAGAAAGAGAGAGGGGGTGAGAAAGATAGAGAATTAGAACGAGAGAGAGAGAGAGAGAGAGAGAGAGAGTAAGAGAGAAAGGGATAGTAATAATACTCCGAACGTTCTTAAAAGACAAGGACGATAAGTTCGAAGACTGGGATGTAGGAGGAAGGGTAAGTTTTAAGGTTAGGGGGGGGAGGAAGGAGGGAGGGAGCTTTCGAAAGGTCCGACCTAAACGATGCCAACTTTCAAACGAGATTCACTCCTTTTATTTGCATTTTCTTTCGTTTCGTTTATCTCTCTCTCTCTCTCTCTCTCTCTCTCTATTTCCGTTTACGTCGTAAAAGTACGACGTTTAAGTAGTTTCCAAGTTTTTCGTTTCACCCTTCGCGTTCACGGTATCACGCATCGAGAATCGAAAGTTTCATTCTCTTTCTCTACTTTTCTTTCTCTTTTTTTTTTTTTGTTTGTTTGTTCTTTCTTTTTTTTTTTTGTTTGTTTGTTTTCCTCGTTGTTCCTCTCATTTCTTTCATTTTCTCCATCCACTCCTTTCGCCCGTCCCCTTCTGACTCTCTTTCCTTATCCATTCCGTTCCACTCTCTCTGTGCTTCTCTCTCTCTCTCTCTCTCTCTCTCTTTTTTTTTTTTTGTTTCTTTTTACTAACCCTCTCCACGTCGTTTATCTTATTTTTTATCCCACTTACCGTTTGCATCATTAATTTATTTATTTATTTATGTTTCTTTCTTTTGCTTTCGCTTTCGCTTTCGCTTTTTCTTTTTCTTTTCTCTTCTTTTCTTTTCCTTTCCATCTCTCCCTCCCCCCCCTCTCTCTCTCTCTCTCTGTCTCTCTCTCTCTCTCTCTCTCTCTATTTCTCGTTCGTCATTTTTATCCTACTCGTTTTCTCTTTTTCTTTTTCTTCTTCTCTTTTTTTTTTTTTTTGTATTATTATTTATACAATTGTTGTTGTCAGTCTTAAATCTTTTCAATATCTTTCCTTTCCTTTCCTTTCTTCGGTATTCTTCTTTTTCTTTTTGTTTTTTTTTTTTTTCTTTTCTTTCTTTCTTTCGTAATATTTATTCGTCAATGTAAATATAATGAACGAGATCGTTATTAGAAATTTCTATAAAAATTATTTTCTCTCTCTGAACTCACCGGGTCAATTTTTTTAATGGTTTCAATATCAAATTTATATTTATTTTCTTTTTTTCTTCGTTTTCTTTTCTCCCATCACCGAAAATAAATTCGTAAAATCATATAATGCGTACACATACACATAAACTGATGATAAGTCGACGATGAATGAAATTGAGGCTGGATATTTGTATGAAAATTATTTTGTGAAATTTTCTTTATAAACGTTTATTATTATGGGACACCGTTCAGACATTTCTCACGTTAGATCAAGAAGAAAAAAATGGCATATATCACACGTGCTTGTGTACTTAGCTTATGGTACTTTTTCTATCGTAAAAAAGAATAATGGCCACAGGTGTGCAAATCTAAATTTCACACACACACACACACATATATTCATTCGTTCGTTCGTTCTTTCGTTCATTAATTAATTCATTCAATAATTCATTCATTCATTCATTCATTCATTCATTCATACATTATCGTACGATCAAAAAGAAAATTTGATCACATGTGGTTATGTACTTAGCTTATATACTTTTTCCATCGTAAAAAAAAAAAGAAAATAATAGTCATAGGTGTACAAATCTAAATTCTAAACACACACATTAATTAATTAATTAAATTATTCTTTGATTCATTCATTCATTCATTCATTCATTCATTCATTCATTCATTCATTCATTCATTCATTCATTCATTCAATTCAATTCAATTCAATTCATCCATTCGATTCATTCATTAAAATAATATCAAAAAGAAAATTTGATCACACTCGTTTATATACTTTTTCAATCGTAAAAAAAAAAATAAAATTAATTGTCATAGGTGTACAAATCTAAATTTCACAAACACACACATACATTCACTCACTCATTCATTCGTTCGTTCATTCATTGAATTCATCCATTCGATTCATTCATTAACATAATATCAATAAGAACATTTGATCACACCCGTTTATATACTTTTTCCATCGTAAAAAAAGAAAATAAAATTAATTGTCACAGGTGTACAAATCTAAATTTCACAAACACATACATTACATTCACTCATTCATTCATTCACTCATTCGTTCACTCATTCATTCATTCACTCATTCGTTCATTAATTCATTCATTCGTTCATTCATTCAATTCATCCATTCGATTCATTCATTAACATAATATCAATAAGAACATTTGATCACACCCGTTTATATATACTTTTTCCATCGTAAAAAAAAAGTACAATTAATTGTCACAGGTGTACAAATCTAAATTCAACAAACACACACACACACACATACACACACACATTTATTCATTCATTCATTCGAACAAGTCGAGAATGGTCGTTGGTGAAACGTCGTTTCCCTCCCTCCCTCTCCCACCCTCCTCCACCCTCCTCCCCCCGCCCACCCTCCATTTTCGATCGTTCGCCGTAGATCATCGCGTCATACTTAAAGCCATATCGTTTTGATATTCCGTACTTGTAATGTTTCCTCACCTGGCACAGAAGGTATCAGGCGCAAGAGATCGCGATAGAGGTATGAATAATAATGTTACGACATCGTCGATAAACCAAACGCTCGTGGTGCGCTTTATTGGTGGGTCGTGGTGGTGTTGGTGTTGGGTAATGTTGATGGTATTAGTGTCGGTGATGGTGCTGGCGTTGGTGTTGGTATTGGTGTTGGTGTTGGTGTTGGTGTTGGTGTTGGTGTTGGTGTTGGTGTTGGTGACCGATCGTTTGGATAGCGCGCATTGGTTTCGCGGCCAACTTGTAGGAAAGAGAGAGAGAGAGAGAGGGAGAGAGAGAGAGAGAGAGAGAGAGAGAGAGAAGGGAAACGACGACGTGCCGAAACTTAAACCGTCTCTTATTGCGTTATACTTCGAAAGCCCATGAATTATACAGAGAGCGTCGTATACACGGTGTGACGATATAATACCTCCTCTCTTTCCCTTTGTTATCCGTCGCAATTGTTATATCGGGGGAAGGAAAATGGAAAGAAATGGCGAGTTCGCGTTATGCGCCGGTTAAAATTCAAATCGTTTGTAAACCTTTGGGACGAGGGGGGTTGGAAGGTGGATGAGAGACGGAGGTGGAGGAGGTGGAGGTGGAGGAGGTGGAGGTGGAGGTGGAGGAGGTCACGATCTCTCTCACGTCGTTATTGCATCGTTTGATTGGGTCGCGCTCGATCGATCCGTTGGATAAAAAGTTAAAGGACGCAAGGCTTAGCGATCGGCGTACGAATTTTTTTTACTCGCCACTTGCGATCTTAAACGAAACGCAGCGACTGCAATCGCGCGTTCTTTTTTCTTTGATTTCGTATTGTTCTCTTTTTTTGTTTTCTTTTTCTTGTGGTTCTGTAGAACGAAAAAGAAAAGCGACAACAGGAAATGCTATCGATGATTGTATTTCTTTCTTTTTTTTTTTTTTTTGTACGACGAAAGACGCAATCGATGATTGTATTTTTTCTTTTTCCTTGTACGGTGAAAAATGCAATCGATGATTGTATTCTTTTTTTTGTACAACGAAAGATGCAATCGATGATTGTACTTCTTTTTTCTTGTACAACGAAAAATGCAATAAATAATTTTATTTTCTTTCTGTACAACGAGAGATGCACACGATGATTGTATTTTTTTTTCATTTTTTTTTTTTTTTGTACAACGAAAAATGCAATCGTTCATTGCATTTTTTTGTACGATGAAGAAGAAAAAAATGCAATCAATCATTGTATCTTTATTGCGCAATGAAAAATGCAATCAATAATTGTATTTCCTTTTTGTACAACGAGAAATACGATCGATAATTGTATTTTTATTCTGTACAATGAAAACGAACGACAAAAGAGTGCAATCAATAATTGCACTTTTTGTACAACGATGACAAAAAAATTTCATCGATAATTGCGCTATTTTGTGCAACGAAAAATGCAATCAGCCATTGCATTTTTGGTACATACGACGATAACGTCTACGACTGTACTTGTATGGTAATAATAAAAAAAAAAAAAAAAAAAAAGAAAAGAAAGAGAAAGAAAATGAGAAAAAAAAAATTAGAAAAACAAAAAAGAAAATGGAATAAAATAAAATCAATAATTGCATCGACGTATCGTTGCCTCGTGCAATGTTAAAGGGATAATGGCACGTGGCGGGATCAAATGTGCACCATCATATAAATCGAAAAATACTCGACTGCAATTGCACTTCTACGACGAACGAAACAAAAACAAAAGAAATAGAAAAACGAGATCGATAATTGCATCGTTATCGGTTAAGTACACGTCTAATTAAAGTGCATTCTTTTCGAGAATTCAAAGGCATACATACCATCGCTGCCGTTACTGCACTTTTATAATAATAATAATAATAATAATAATAATAATTATTATTATTATAATGAAAAATACCAAAAAAGAAAAATAGAATCAATGATTTTTCAATTTGAAATGCGAACAAGTGTAACGTCCTCGTTCATTTTTGAAAATTCCAAAGCGACGTCGAACGAACGTATTCGTTTCTTTCATTGTTATTATAATTTTTTGTTTTTTTTCTTTTTTTGAAATTAAGCCGTCTATCGTATAATTTAATTTTTGATTTTTTTTCTCTTTTTTTCCTTTCTGTCCTTATGTTTTAAATTTTCAAATTTTTTTTTTTTTTAATACTTTTAATTTCGTATAAAATCGTCGAGCTTAATTTGAAACAATTTTTTTGTTTTTTTTGTAAGTTTGTATAAAATCGTCGAGCTTAATTTGAAACACCTTTTTTTTTTTTTTTTTTGATTTTGTATGAAATCGTCGAGCTTAATTTGAAACAATTTTTTTTTTTTCTTTAATTTTGTGTAAAATCGTCGAGCTTAATTTAAAACAATTTTTTTTAATAGGTCTTCCCCCCCCCCTCTCTCTGTCTCTCTCAAAAGTTCGAAATCAACGTCGAATATAAATTCTCTAATTATTTTTAAATCGTGAACGAACACGAAGACCCGGATTTTGTTTCTTCTCTTTTTATTTTTATTTAACAAAAAGTCATATCAAAATAATTCGTACATTGGCAGGCGAATGAATGAATCCTCGCGTTTCTGACTTCGAGTGAAATTGTAAATTTTTCTTTTCGACATATTTTTTTTTATTTATTCGTTTATTTTATTTTTATTTTTATTTTATTGTCAGTAGATCCAAAGCGTTTTCCTTCAAAATATTCCTACCTCCCCTCCCCCGCCCTGCCCCGCCCCACCCCTTTTGAAAATTCTAAATCCAAACGTCGAACGAAATTTAAGTATCGCGATTGCTTTAATCTTTTTTCTGCTTTTTTCTAATATTAATAATTTATTTCTTTTTTTTTTCTTTTTAATATCAATATCGATACCTTTAACATCGATATCAACGAATTATAAGAATAAATTTACACGTACACCGATATCACTTTCGAAATTGTGAATGACCATCGAGATTAGACTTTTTTTCTCGTTTTTTTTTTTCCTTTTTTTTTTTTTCAAACCCTGGATCACATTCTTCACGCGAGTCTCGAAGGTGCGGAAGAAAAAAAGTGAAAATAAAAAGGGAGAAAAAAAGGGAAAATATTATCAAGCAAACCAACCCACACACACACACACACACACACACACACACACACACACACATACACGTATACGTAAACGTATGCAGATCACACACACGTATACGTACACGTACACACGTATACGTACACATACACAGATCACACACACATACACGTATACCTACACGTACACACATACACACACGTATACGTAAACGTACACAGATCATACACACGTATACGTACACGTATACACATACACACACACACACACACACGTATACATGTACACGTATATAAAAGACGTACGCGTACATGTAAGTATGTATACGAGACGTATATACTTACGCGCATATATACTCATATACTCGAGAGAAATGTTGAATTAAATGAAAAATGAAAATGAAGTTGAAAATATGCCGACGTTATCTACTTCGTCGTGCTCTTCTACGTACGTACGGACGAAACCGGACATCGCCTTGGCATTTTCTACGAAGCGTAACGAAAGTGCATGCGAGAGTTAAGTACGTACGTACGGTACGATCGTGTCGTTTGTCTCTTGCACTTTCAACGAGAACCCCGTCGTAGTCATTACGATGCATTTACGTTATATACGTATTGTACGTATCGGTTGGTTATACCAAAGAGTTTAAACTAAGACTAACCGAATTCATTCCCACCGAAAGAATTCATAGATAGATAAATGGATAGATAGATTGATAAATTGGTGGATCGATCGATCTATCGATCGATCGGAACACAGAGACCGACTGAAGCGTTTTATTACACTTGCACTTCGGTTACATTGTTTGCTTTATGAAAGAATAGCAAAAGAAAATTTCTCTTTCTTTTGTGTGTGTGTGTATATATATATGCTGTATGTGTGTTCATATATATATATATATATATGTATGTGTGTGTGTTCATATATATATATATATATATATATATATATATATATATATATATATATATGTATGTATGTGTGTGTTCATATATATATATATATGTACGTTTCTTCGTTGTAAAACAATCATCGAATGTTCGTCGATTTCTTCCAGCTTTGTGTGTGTGTGTCTCTGTGTGTTTGTGTGTGCGTGCGCGCGCGTACGTGTATGTAGATAGATAGATAGATATATAGAGAGGGAGAGTGAGAGGGAGAAAGAGAGAGAGAGAGAGAGAGAGTATATTTCTGAAACGATAAATCGAACTATCGGTTCGAAGTGCAAACACTTTCGATCTCTCGATTTTACAATACAATAACGATATTTATCGTCTTTCTATCGTCCTACTTTCTCGGAACGTTCTGAAATTGTGAATCACTCGGTCGAAGATACTTGAAAATATTCTATACGTTTCTATGAATCGATCGAGATTTCGTGCCAACGAGTTTTTAAATAAATAAATAAATAAATAAATAAATATATTATATATGTATATATTTTTTTTTTCTTTTCGAATCAAATTATAATTTCTACTTGTACTTTTAATTTTGAATTATTACTTTTTAAATTAATTTAATATCTGGATATCTAAATAAATATATACATATATATATATATATATATATATATATATATATATATATATATGTCTCTTTTCTTTCGAAATCAAATTATAATTTTCACATAGACTTTCAATTTCGAATTATTCCTTTTTTTTTTAATTAATTTAATTTCTGATACTCGATCAAATCAAATCAAATTTTTGTTACATTTATTTATTGTTAATATCTGGATAATGGAAAAATTATGCATTCGTTCATGAGACTCGTGCGTTCTAAATAAATAAATAAATACTACAATATTACGAATTATATAAATTTCATACTGATTAGATTAGATAAGAAATTACGTAAATTGTAGAGAAAGATATGAAAAAAAAAAAAATAAATAAATAAATAAATAAATAAATAAATAAAAGGAAAAATAAAATAAAACATACATGCGCGTAATTAGATAGAAATAAAAAAGAAAAGAAAGGAAAAGAAAACATAAAAAAAAGAGAGAGAGAAAAAATAAAAAAGAAAAAGAGATAAAATTCTAATCGGATGTTTCGTATAAAATTATATATGTGTATGACTTTGAAACGCTTAGAAATATTTAAAAATGATTAGCATCCGTTCATAAATTATACGCATTCGTTATCAAATTTATTGAATCAAATTTTGCTGTCTTTCCCACCTCCTCCCTCCTACCTTCCTATCTCTCTCTCTCTCTCTCTCTCTCTCTCTCTCTCCTTATCTTTCTCTCTCTTTTTATTAAATTAATCAATTATGTTCGATGAAAAGGATAAACGAATGAATTTTTTCTTCTCTCCTTTCTTTTTTTCTTTTTCAAACGAATTAATATTAAACGAGTACACGAAGTGTATATATAATGCAAGCGAGTGAATAAATGAATGTATCATAAATTCAACTGTATCATAAATTCCTAACTGATTAGATAAAGAATCTACATATCTCTTTGACGGAAATAAGAGAGAGAAAGAAAAACACACACACACACATACACACACACATACAGATAAAAAGACACACGTACAGATATACACAGGACACATGTACGTACGTTTATTCGTGCGTATCGCTTGCATATATATGTTTATATATATTTATATATATATATATATATGAAACACACATACAGACAAACATACACATACATACATACATACATACGTAAATACGTAAATACATACATAAAAGAAAGAATAGAGAGAAAAGGTCTAACTCGAAAAGATCGATCCCATAGGAAAAAGAAAGAGAGGACGACCACGAAACGAATTTTCTCGTGCGAAGCGAAACAATCGCCCTCGAACGTGGCCTCCCTTGAGTAAAGAAATAGAGAAAGAGAGAGAGAGAGAGAGAGAGAGAGAGAGAGAGAGAGAGAGAGATAGAAAATATAAGGAAGGGTCCCTTGGGGTGGGCCGAAACTTTAAATCACCCGACTAACTTCAACACACATATTCGGTTCAACACCCACACATTTATACATACACATACACATACACATACATATATTTACACCCATACAAACACGTGCATTCTACCTGTTGCGCTCGGTCCGTCACTCACCTTGATTGTCAAGCCCATTGCGAAGGTCTCTCTATCTCTCTATCTCTCTCTCTCTCTCTCTCTCTCTCTCTCTCTCTCTCTCTCTCTTCTATCCTCTTCTATTCCTTCTTCTAAGTCTCCTTCCTTCACCGTCTTTGTCTCTTTTATATCAGCTCAACTCTTCGCTATCCTCTTCTTAATTGTTTCCTTTCTTTCTTTCCTTTTTTTTTCTTTTTTAAATATATATCGACATATATATTTTTCTTTTCTTCGATTCGATTCGATTCGATTCGATTAGATTCGATTCAATTTCACTTCCTTCCAACCGCTTATAATTTTTTTTCCCCTCTGGTTTTTTTTTTTTTTTTTGTATTTCTTTCTTTTCAGTTTCGTTTGTTTCTATTTTCTTTTTCTTGCCTTTGTCCCCACCCTCTCCTCAAGCCCGCTTCCGATATTTTCGTATTCGTTAATTGCAATCGTCACCCCCGTACTCTTTTACGTTTCCCCGTCGTAGCGGCTCTGTTATCAATTTTTCGTTTATCCCTCCTTTTCTACCCCCTTGTCCACCACTTATTTCTCCCCTTTCCCTTCTCTCTTGTTCCTCCTTCTGTCCTTTTATTTTTACGGGCGACTCTGCCTTTCTTTTTTCCCCCGTTTCTTCTCTCTCTCTCTCTCTCTCTCTCTCTCTCTCTCTCTCTTTATTTTTTTTTTACTTTTGTATCATCGATTCGGATAATCCTACTCTTCGGGGTTTCCTTTTTCTTTTACTTTTTTCTTATTTCTTTGTTCTTTTTTTTTTTTTTTTCGCTCGTCCCTATCTATCTCTCTATCTCTGTCTCTGTCTTTCTCTTTCTTTCTTTCTTTCCTTCTTTCCTTCTCTCTCTATCTCTCTCTATCTATCTCTCCGTCTCTAAGATCACGTCCTTTCACTGTGAAATCTCAGAACGTACTGACTCGTACGCTACGTCCACCCACTTTTCTCCCCTACTTGCTCGATAAATACGAAAGTGACTGCAACCGTTCGTCTACGTCACGCGCGCCAGTGACGTTTCGTTTAGTGATGTATCATCATTGATAATCTCTATGTCTCTATGTCTCTCTCTCTCTCTCTCTCTCTCTCTTTCTCTCCTTCCCTCTCACTCTCTCTCACTCTCTCCCTCTCTCCTTCTCTTTCTCTCTATTACTTTCTTCAGCTATCTCTCTTTCTCTTTTTCTCTTTCTCTGTCTATCTATCTATCTATCTATCTTTCTCTTTTTTCTACTTCTTTTTACCTTTTTCTTTTTTCATTTTTTTTTTTTTTTTCTTTTTTTTTTTTCATTCATTTCGAATTTATGATAGATACTCGCAAGAATCAAATTTTTGATTCCGAAATGATGGATATTATTTGTTCTTATGGTGGATTATTTGTTCTCTGTTATTACTATTATTGTTAGTATTATTATTATTATTAATTAATTAATTAATTAATTAATTAATTTATTTATTTATTTATTTATTTATTTATTTATTTTGTATAATTTCGTCCGCAGGTTATTATCTGTCTCTTTTCACCTTTTGTTTTTCGTTTCTCTTAATTATGTTCCGATCTTACGATTATTTGTTTAATCAATGCAAATCCCGACTACGGTTATAACGACGAACTTTTCGATTTATCTTTCGTTGTAATTCGTTTTATTTTAATTTTTTCATTGTATTCTTTCTTTCTTTCTTTCTTTTTTTTTTTTTTCTTCATTCATTTCGAATTTATGATCGATACTCGCAAGTATTAAATTTTTTGTTCCAAAATGATGGATATTAATAATAACAAAGAAAAAATAATTATCATCCAGTTATTACTATTATTATTACTATTTATTTATTTATTGATTGATTGATTGATTGATTTATTTATTTATTTATTCTGTATAATTTCGTCCGTCCGTCTCTATCTTTCTCTTTTCATTTATTGTTTTTCGTTTCTCTTAATACGTTTCGATCTTATGATTATTTGTTTAATTAATGCAAGTCCCGAATCTAGTTATAACGAACGACGAACTTTTCGATTTACCTTTCGTTGTAATTCGCTTTAATTCCTTTTTTTTCCTTTCCTTCCTTCTTCCTTTCTTTCTCTTCTTTTCTTTTCTTTCTTTTTTATTTTTTTTTTTTTCTTTTTTTTCTTATTTTTTTTTTTCTGAAGCGGTAATTATCGGAGAAACGTCGAGTGAAAGCCCGCCTTTGTTTATTTATTATTTGAAGGGGGAATTTAAACGAATTGTAAATATGTAATAATGAGCGAGATTTAATTATACGTTTTGGTTTCTTTTCTTCTTTTTTGTTTTTTTGTTCTTTCTTTCTTTCTTTTTCTGTTTTAGAAAGTATCATCGCGCTGTCAATTCGTGACCTATATACTTCAAAATAAGTCGATACATTTCAATGGCTTATCAATGCTTTTTCTTTATTTCTTCCTTTCCATTTTATTCCTT
>OU426866.1:3898101-3918101 GCA_911387685.1 Dolichovespula media
CTCCCTCTCTCTTTCTCTCTCTCTCTCCCTTTTCGTGCTTCCTGTTCGCTTTTTTTTTCCTGCCTTTCCACCCACCTTCCATTTTTTTCCCTTCCATTTTTTATCTCTCTCTCTCTCTCTGTCTCTGTCTGTCTGTCTCTCTCACTCTCTTCTTTTTTCATTTTCTTTTTTCTTCCAATTTTTTTTTTTTTTATCCGGTTTCCTCCCATCTTCCTCTCGCGTAGAAAATGGATATCGAGAAGCGCGTGAGGCTACATCGACTATACTCTCTCTCTCTCTCTCTCTCTCTCTCTCTATATATATATATATATATATATATATATATATATATATATATATACATATATGATACATTGGTATATACGTGTGTATATTTACGCACGTATACGTATACGTATGCGTGTACATTTATGTATGTACGTATGGAATATTTTTACATGTATACATATGTATGCATGCATGCATGTATGTATGTATGTATGTATGTATGTATGTATGTATGTATGTATGTATGTATGTATGTATGTATGTATGTATGTATGTATGTATGTATGTACGTATGTATGGATTTATGTATGTACAGCTAGTAGGTACATTTATGAGGGCGTGTTGGTGAGCAGAGTATAGAGAGCCACCCTTCGGAACGGTCAATAGCGTTCGGATCGTTCACGCGAACCTCAGCGAATTACGTTGCATCCTAGATCGGGGTGGGGGTGGAGGGGGGTGAAAAGAAAAAAAAAAGAGAGAGAGAGAGAAAAGGCTTACCCGAAGTAATAGGGTCGTCGTCGTCGTCCGTCTCTCTCTCTCTCTCTCTTTCTTTCTCTTTCTATCTATCTCTCTCTCTCTCTCTCGACTGGTTAATTAGCGATGCTTTAAGCTTGATTTGTCCCTCGTTTCTTTCCCCCTTTTTTTTTCCTTTTCATTTTTGTTTTTCCCCTCCCCCCGCCCCTCTATTTTCGTTCGTATCCTTTTGCATTTTCGTTTTCTTTTTCGGACCACGTTTTGCCTCGTTGTCGACACTCTTTGTGTCGTATCCGTTATTTCTTTTCTTTCCCTTTTATTTCCTCTTTCGTTTCTTTTTGTTTTGTTGTTGCTTCTCCTCTCTTCTCTTCTCTTCTCTTTCTTTTTTTCTTTTCTTTTTTTCTTCTATCTTTTTTTTTTTTTTTGGATGGATCCTCTCCTTCCTCTTCGATGGACTCGACACGTCGTTTTGTCGGATTTACGTTTCGATTTATCGATCGATCGATATTTTATTTATCGATATTTTCTTTTTATATCTTATATTCGTTTTCTATCGATATACATTACTATTATATCACTTATATATATATATATATATATATATATATATATATAAGTAAATATATAGTGATAATAATATAATAATAATACATTTTTTGTTTCTGCGACGATCGAAAATATTTTTTTTAACATCGATATGATAAAAAGATTGCGCGTGTGTTACAGGATTTATCCTTTTCTCTTCTTCTTTTTTTTTTTTTTTTTTTTTTTTACAAACAGATAAACAATATTTTTTTTATAAATTTACAAACCATTCAGAGACTAGTTTTATTAGTCGAAACTATTCATTCATTCAACAATTCATTCATTCAATAATTCATTCATTCAATTCGTTTATTAATTTATTTTTCTCTCCCCTCTTACTTTTCTTTCCTTTGTCTTTTCTTTTTCTTTTTCATTTTTTCATTTTGATTGCTTTTTTCTTTTTTCTTCCTTTTGCAAACTAAGCAATAACACATACGTGAGATATTACAACGGATACGAGTTGGTCCTAAAGATTGATGCACCCTACGCCCTTCGCGAATATCTTCTTGATCCTTCCCCCCGCCCCTCCCCCTCCTCCTCCCCCCCCCCATGGTAAAGGACTGTGAGAATTCCAATGCAATTATGCGAAATTGCATTTGCTTTATTTTAATCACGTTGATTGCAATTTAATTGCATTTTGATGTTCCTCGCGAGAACGATGACGTGTATGCCGCGTAGGAGAGAGGGCGGGATGGGGAGGGGGGGAAGGGAAGGAAGGAAAGACAAGGATAGTCATGGGACATCTTCTATCTAGCTCTATCTATCTCTATCTCTCTCTCTTTCTTTTTTCATGTATATATATATATATATATATATATATATATATATATATATATTTCTTTTTTATTTCTTGCGAAGGAGAGTCGAAAATTGAAAGAAAAAAAAAAAAGAAACGAAAGAACGAAGGAAATAAGGGAAGTCAAAATCAAAATAAAAATCGAAATTAAAAAAAAAAAGAAAGAAAAAAAAAGAATACAGACCGATCGTATATTAACGAAATTTCGATGAAAAATTTCACTCGTTGCGAGATGTATTGAATATATTATAACGAAGTGGGAAAGGGGGGGGGGGGTTATTGTGTCTCCCCTTGAAAACGATTTCTACGTATTATCGTATCATTTTATTATTATTATTATTATTATTATTATTATTATTACTTTTTTTTTTTTTTTTATTGTTTCGTTTTGTCAATTTCTCGATCGATATATCTCGATCGGAATTCTCGCGATATTTCGAATTAATTATTAATTATTTTCTCGTCGACGTACACCACCCCTCCCACCCACCCACCCACCCACCCCCCCCCCACTCACACAAAGTGTCTTCTCATCGTTTCGTAAGCGTTTATCTATAAACATCGATGAAATATTCCGTGCGGAGGAATTTTCGAGGGAGAGAGAGAGAGAGAGAGAAAAAAGGAAGAAAGGAAGAAGAGAAAAGGAGAGACCAAAAAAATGAGGAGCGGGAGGTGGTGTGGGAGGTGGGGTGCACAATCGTGCGACTTAATAACATCCTCTATGCGATATTTATTAATAAAAACTTGGCGATATGGGGTGGAAGAGAGAAGGAGGACGAGATCTATATACATGTGTGTTGTGTGTTTGTGTGTGTGTCTGTTGTGTGTTGTGTGTATATATATATATATATATATAAAAGAAAAACGAGAAAGAAAAAGCTCCTCGTGATCGATCATGAAACATATTTCCGGTTAATAAAACGCTTTTATCGGATGTGTCTTCCTTCCTCAATATTTTTTTCTTGCTCTCTCTCTCTCTCTCTCTCTCTCTCTCTCTCTCTCTCTATCTATCTCTCTCTCTCTCTCTCTCTTTCGTCCTGTTAGCTTCTTCTCTTTTTTTCTTTTTTATTGCATGCCTTTCCTCAAATTCCATACAGGGAGAGAAAGAGAGAGAGAGAAAGAGAGAGAGAGAGAGAGAGAGAGAGAGAGGGCGATATTAAACAAGGTACGATACAATACCAATCTCGAATCTTTGCGAGATATCGATAAAGACGAGATGGTTCTCGTTCGAATATGTCTTCTTTTTTATATATATATATATATATATATATATATATATATATATATATATATATATTCGCGCGGTTCTTCCTCCTTTCTCTCTTTCTCTTTCTTTTTCTTTTTCTTATTTTCTTTTTTTTTTCTTAAATAAAATTTCGCGTTCAGAATCACCCTACGTGATTGCGGTTTTCTTTTTTCTTTACTTTCTTTTTTTTTTGTTCTTTTTTTTTTCTAAATCTTTTTTACTTTTATATTTTGTTTCGTAATTTCAATTCTTTCTTTCCTATACGTTTTTCGCTCCTCGTTCATTGTTTCTTGGTTCGTTTCTTTTGTTTTGTTTTTTCTTGTTTTTTTTTTTTTTTTTCAAGAGAAAGAAGAATCGAAAGAACGAAAGAGAAAATCTATTCCAAGGTGAAAGTTCACATGACTGTGTTAAGTTCGAAAGAGCAAGCTCTCCTTCGCACGGTCCGGTTTACGGTACAATGATCGATGTTTGCGAGATATCGATAGAAACGAGAGCGATCTGATTTCGACGTAATTTCAGTGCCGTACGTATTTAAAAAAAAAAAGAAAAAAAAAATAAAAAAATGAAAAAGAAAAAAAGTTGTCGTTGTCGTCGTTGTAGTTTTCGTTTTATTTTTCGACTGATCCCGTTTCATCTCTCGCGAACGATTATGGTCTTCGAATTATGGTTTCTCCCCGTAATTCCCTTCTCCTTTCTTTACTTTTTCCCTTTTCCCTTTTCCTCTCCTTTTTCTTTGTATATTTTCGTTACTCGTTTATATTTTTTTGCCTCCTTTTTTTTTTCTTTTCTCGTTATTTTACTTTTTAAGTTTTTAAGATAAAGAAAGGCAAAGAACGGAAGAGAAGGAGAGAAAGAGAAAATAAATTCCAAGGTGAAAGTTCACGAGAACGTGTTACGCTCGAACGAACATACTGGTTTGCTCGTTCGATGAAGAGAAAGTAGGAAAAGTACCGGAGGACTCTTCGAGCTCTCTGAATGGACGAGAGAAAAGAGCGCGTACGTTTCCCGGAAACAGTTGCATTTGTTACGAGGGTTCTTATCGAAGGTAAGAATAAAAAAAAAAAAAAAAAGAAAGAAAAGAAAAGAAATGAAAAAAGAAGAAAGAATATAATATAATTGCAAAAAGAAAAAGAAAAACATAAATGACGCTTCTCGCGAAAGGTTCGCGACGATCATTAATTTTTTATACACCAACGTTCCTATCGTTGGTGATAATTATTATTATTAATGATAATGTAATTAATGAACAATAATAATAATAATAATAATAATCATTATTAATACGATTGTTAATATTTGTTTTGTTTATTGTTAATACGATTGTTAATATTTTTGTTTTGTTTGTTTATTATTAATACGATCATTATTATTTTATGAATAAAATTATACTCAATCGCAATATTGATATTATTAATAATAAGAAATGTAAAGTAATAGATACAAAAGATGGATAGAAAAATTTATAAAAAAAGGAAAAAAAAGAAAAAGTGAAGAAGAATACAATTAAATTTTAAGAACATTGAATAATAATAATAATAATTATTATTATTATTATTATTATTATTAATATTAATATTTTATAAATAAAATTATATAATTAATTACGATATCGATATTATTAATAACTAACAAACAAAAATACAAGAAAAATACAAAAATAAACGAAGAGCGTAATAAAATTTGAGAGAATAACTGACGCTCTTCGCCAAAGTATTAGATTATCATTAATTCTTATATACTTACGTTTCCATCGTTGATAATAATAATGATTATTAATAACAATACAAATAACAAATAATAATAATAACAACAACGATAATAATGATCATTATCATTATTAATAGGATTACTATTAATTTATAATTAAAATTAAAATCGATTAAGTTATTATAACACTGTCGATGATAGAAAGATGGATGTACAAAAATTAAAAAAATTAACGAAAAAAAAAAAAGAAAAAGAAAAGAAAGAAAAGAGAAGAAAGAATAGAAAATAAAAAAAAAAGTACAGGACGACATACATACATACATACATACATACATACATACATACATACAAACATACGAGACAAAAACGTTTGCCATACATGTTCGAATTTCGCGCGCGTAAAAAAAATAATCGTCGCGATAATTCCAACGTACGAATGACGCCGACGAAATTTATTTGCTTACCCCCCTCCCAACCCCCTCCCTCCCTCCCCCCAACCCCTCGAAAAAAGCGAGATCATCCCGTTGTGTCGTATTTTTTTTTTTTTTCTTTCATTTTGGTTTTTCTTTTTTTTTTGTTTTACTTTCATTTTCAAACGATTTACGCTCGCGAATGAATAAAATCCATTCGTCTTGGCATATACGCAACGAGAGAGACGTTCCGAGCGTAAAATCACGTATTATCGCGTTCTCGTTCGATTGATCACGTCGGAGCCTCGGCGAGGATAGGGGAGGGGTGTTGGGAGGGTGGAGGAGGGGTTGGGGAGGGGGGTGTGAGTGGAGGGCATTTGATTTCTATTTCTATGAGAATAGGAGAAGATAATAGATGAGAGAGAAATAGACGAGGAATGGAAGAAATGAGTTAAACTATGCGTAAGAATCTCTCTCTCTCTCTCTCTCTCTCTCTCTCTTTCTCTATCTATTTATCTATCTCTATCTCTATCTCTCTTTACCATCCTCTCTATCTCCCTCATCCTTCCCATCTATCTTCCTCTTCCTTCCTCTCTCTCTCTCTCTCTCTCTCTCTCTTTCACTCTCTCTCTCTCTCTCTCTCTCTCTCTCTCTCTCTCTCTCTCTCTCTCTCTGTCTTTCGAGGAGAGAGAAGAAGGAAGGAAAGAAAGAAATAAATAAAAAACGAGGATGAAAAAGCAGAGAGAAAATAATAGAAAAGGAACGTAGGAACGTAGGAACGTAGGAACGAAGGAACTATCGTCATGAATCGAGCAGAAACGTTACGTGGCAATCGACGAACGTGGATGCAAATGAATTCCGCAAACACGACCCTTCGTGGCGCTGGAGGGGGGTGGGGGTAGAGGGGGTCCCCTCTATGTGTGTGTGTGGGTGTGTGTGTGTGTGTGTGTATGTATGCGTGTGTGTACGTACGTACATATAGGATAGGTACCTAGTACGGGAGGCCACAAACAAAAACAGTATGCCAATCAATCCACCAGCGTATATGCGTGTTCTGAATAAGAAACACTCGATTTGCACAAATTATAGGAAAGCCGCCGGTAGCGTCGAACCTTCGACGACTAGCTTTTCCTAGAATGATAGACAGAGTCAGAGAGAGAATGAAGGAGAGAGAGAGAGAGAGAGAGAGAGAGAGAGAGAGATAGGGATAATTAAACATCCTTTTCAATGTGGTTGTCGTCGTCGTCCTTGTAACGCAACCCAACGTTGATCCTTGCACGCAACAAACACAAAATGAACCCCCCACCCCCTTCCATTTACACCCTCTAGCTATCTCTCTCTCTCTCTCTCTCTCTCTCTTTCTGTCTGTTTCTCTCTGTCTCTCTTTCGATCTGTTACTCTCTGTCAATCTTTCTGTCTCTCTCTCTCTCTCTCTCTGTATATCTATCTATCTATCTATCTATCTATCTATCTATCTTCGTCTATCTATCTACGATACACGGATGGTACACACATATCCCAACGTTCTTCTCGCTCTGGTATCGACGACGTTATTAGATCGACCACGAAATATAATGGTTTTGATTGGAGCGAGAGAGAGAGAGAGAGAGAGAGACTGTGTGGGCTTCGATTAATACGAGGGATACACCGGAGGGAAGTGTTGTATACCGATGAAATTTATCGAGAATCCGAATTATATCGATCGATTATGTATGTGTATTCGCATGTGCGATTGGTTTCGAAGGAAGTTGATCGATATCGAAAGATTCGAAAGATTAGTGGGATACCAAGTACGTAGGAATGTGCCCCCGTTTTTGAGTTCGGACGACGAAAGAATGAATGAAAGGAAAGGAGAGGAAGGGTGGAAGGGTGGAAGGATGGGAGAATATCGTAGAAGAGGGTGGAGGAGGGCGAGGGTAAATCGAATATTTCGAAAGTTGGTTGGGCTTATCGAATGGAAATGAATTGTGGATGGTTAGTCGAAGAGTTAATAAGAATATATATATATATATATATATATAAATTAATTAATTAATTAATTAATAAAAAGAAATTTATATAGTGATATATACAGGCCTATAACATACATAACATTATATTATTATATATATAAACTATTCATAATATATCTCTTTTGAAAGAATTCAAAGTATCGTAAAAAACAAAGAAAATATTTGGGCGGCCTCCTTTCGCTGAAACACCCTGTATAATTGGAGTATATTATAATACAAATGTATCGTGATATTGTGATTAACTAATATATTTGAAACGTTTGTATTTATACATGTAATAAGTTCGAAGAAAATTTTCTCAATGTACGAGTTTCAATTATCCGCGATTGATTATTTTTGAGATTAATTTCAAATGTTGCGTCAAATTCGAATACCGACGAACGTTATAAACGACGCGCGTCCGTGTGTTTGTTTTGTGCATAATAATAATAATAATAGTAATAATAATAATAATAATAATAATAATAATAATAATAATAATAATAATAATGAGAATAAAAATAAAAATGTGAGTGATATTTAAAAAAAGATTAGAAAATACAAAATGTTACGAATGAAATGGTATTAGAAAAATTTGTTTAAAGAAAAGAAGAGGAAAGATATAAAAGGGAAGCTTTTCAAGAAAAAAATCTTTTATCTTTACTAATTATCCATCCACGACAGTTACCAAGAAATCTCGAGATTTTATGTACCTAATTTAATTCAAAAGTTATTATGTAAGATAAGTAAAAGGAGGAGGAGGAGGAGGAGGAGGAGGAGGAGGAGGAAGGAGAATGATAAAAAGAATAAGACAAAAATTAAGAAAAAAGTTACACGTATATATATATATATATATATATATATATATATATATATGTTAATATATATACGTATGTATGTACACATATATTTATATAAAATATTCGATTGGTCCATCATGAGAACTTCCTTCGATCTCTACTTGGTAAACTTACGAAACTGGTTTTTCATGTTACAGGTGTGTTCCTCTCACAATACGTGAAAGCGTTCGATAGAAAGCAGCAATCAAGTATAAGTAACTGTTTATGGTATACTTATATGATGGGTATATATATATATATATATACACGTGTATATAATTATGTAGACGTGTATATAATCATGTAGACGTGTATGTGTACGCGCGTGTGTGTGTTGTGTGTGTGTATATATATATATATATATATATATATATATATATATATATATATGTATATGATCATTACTTCGAAAACTTTCTACATATCCTTTAATTTATTTTTCTTTCAACATAAGAGCTATCGTATCGATTCTTGTTGGAATAAAAATAAGTTTACTTTGTATCTTTTAATGTTTATGTACGTTTGTATCTCTCCGTGTATCATTGGCTACACTATATATATTTATATATACTGGATTCATATATAACTTATAGCATTTGAATGTTTTAACTTGAAATCGATGAAATTTTTATTTTTTTATACTATAATAAGTATATATATATATATATATATATGTCAATTAAATACTACAGTATATGTTATTGCTATTGTTATTATCGGTATTATTGTATAAACGAGAGAAATAGAAAGAGATTGAAAGAGCTTAATACGGTATTGTAGTTATGACAGAAGTAAAGAATGTAATAGAATCATATATATATATATATATATATATATATATATATATATATATATATATACATATATATATATGTGTAGATAACAAAATGGATTGGATGTACATATATACACGTGTATCTCCCTCTGGGGGGGTATATGTAAAATATTTTCATATTTCCAATCCTTTGTTAATCCGTAGGGAAGTTTATAAAGGTGTTTCGTAAGCAACGGTTCGATAATAAAAAAAAAAAAAAAAGAAAAGAAAAAATAAAAAAGATAATAAGGTATAAATAAATAAAATGAAACGACGAAGTGAGAAGGAAGAAGAAAGTAAGAGGAAAAAAAAATAAAAGAATATGACGATAGAAAAAGAAGAACAGGAAGGGGATTGAACGAAAAGAACAAAATAGAAAAAAGAAAAAGAAAAAAGAATCGTACAGAGAGAGAAAATTGATCTATCAATTTTTTTAAATCTTGTCTCGTTGAAGTCCGCTTTGGACCGCTCGGGTCAGCTTTGGTCCGCTTTGGTCCGCTCGAGTCAGCTTTGGTCCGTTTTGGTCCGCTCGAGTCAGCTTTGGTCCGCTCAGGTCAGCTTTGGTCCGCTAGGGTCTGCTCCGGTCCGCTCGGGAACGCTTTGGTCCGCTCGGGACCGCTTTGGTCCGCTCCGGTCCGCTCAACTCCGCTTTGATCCGCTCGGGTACGCTTTGGTCCGCTCGGGTCAGCTTTGGTCCGCTCGGGACCGCTTTGGTCCGCTCCGGTCCGCTCGGGTCGGCTTAGGTCCGCTCCGGTCCGCTCGAATACGCTTTGGTCCGCTCCGGTCCGCTCCGGTCCGCTCGAGTACGCTTTGGTCCGCTCCGGTCCGCTCGGGTCAGCTTTGGTCCGCTCGAGTCCGCTTTGGTCCGCTCGAGTCCGCTTTGGTCCGCATTGGTCCGCTTTGGTCCGCTCGAGTACGCTTTGGTCCGCTCCGGTCCGCTCGGGTCAGCTTTGGTCCGCTCGAGTCCGCTTTGGTCCGCTCGAGTCCGCTTTGGTCCGCATTGGCCCGCTTTGGTCCGCTCGAGTACGCTTTGGTCCGCTCCGGTCCGCTCGGGTCAGCTTTGGTCCGCTCGGGACCGCTTTGGTCCGCTCCGGTCCCCTCGGGTACGCTTTGGTCCGCTCGGGTCAGCTTTGGTCCGCTCGGGACCGCTTTGGTCCGCTCGAGTCCGCTCGGGTCAGCTATGGTCCGCGCCGGTCCGCACGAGTACGCTTTGGTCCGCTCCGGTCCGCTCGGGTCAGCTTTGGTCCGCTCGAGTCCGCTTTGGTCCGCTCGAGTCCGCTTTGGGCCGCTCGAGTCCGCTCGGGTCAGCTTTGGTCCGCTCGAGTCCGCTCGGGTCAGCTTTGGTCCGCTCGAGTCCGCTTTGGTCCGCTCGAGTCCGCTTTGGGCCGCTCGAGTCCGCTCGGGACAGCTTTGGTCCGCTCGGGACCGCTTTGGTCCGCTCCGATCCGCTCGGGTCCGCTTTGGTCCGCTCGAGTCCGCTTTGGTCCGCTTTGGTCCGCTTTGGTCCGCTCGAGTCCGCTTTGGTCCGCTCGAGTCCGCTCGAGTCCTCTTTGGTCCGCTCCGGTCCGCTCGAGTCCGCTCGAGTCCGCTCCGGTCCGCTCGGGTCAGCTTTGGTCCGCTCGAGTACGCTCGGGTCAGCTTTGGTCCACTCGGGTACGCTTTGGTCCGCTTCGGTCCGCTTTGGTCCGCTCCGGTCCGCTTTGGTCCGCTCCGGTCCGCTCGAGTCCGCTTTGGTCCGCTCGGGTACGCTTTGGTCCGCTCGGGTCAGCTTTGGTCCGCTCGGGACCGCTTTGGTCCGCTCCGGTCCGCTCGGGTCGGCTTAGGTCCGCTCCGGTCCGCTCGAATACGCTTTGGTCCGCTCCGGTCCGCTCCGGTCCGCTCGAGTACGCTTTGGTCCGCTCCGGTCCGCTCGGGTACGCTTTGGTCCGCTCGAGTCCGCTTTGGTCCGCTCGAGTCCGCTTTGGTCCGCATTGGTCCGCTTTGGTCCGCTCGAGTACGCTTTGGTCCGCTCCGGTTCGCTCGGGTACGCTTTGGTCCGCTCGGGTCAGCTTTGGTCCGCTCGGGTACGCTTTGGTCCGCTCGGGTCAGCTTTGGTCCGCTCGGGACCGCTTTGGTCCGCTCCGGTCCGCTCGGGTCGGCTTAGGTCCGCTCCGGTCCGCTCGAATACGCTTTGGTCCGCTCCGGTCCGCTCCGGTCCGCTCGAGTACGCTTTGGTCCGCTCCGGTCCGCTCGGGTACGCTTTGGTCCGCTCGAGACCGCTTTGGTCCGCTCGAGTCCGCTTTGGTCCGCATTGGTCCGCTTTGGTCCGCTCGAGTACGCTTTGGTCCGCTCCGGTCCGCTCGGGTACGCTTTGGTCCGCTCGGGTCAGCTTTGGTCCGCTCGGGACCGCTTTGGTCCGCTCGGGTCCGCTTTGGTCCGCATTGGTCCGCTTTGGTCCGCTCGAGTACGCTTTGGTCCGCTCCGGTCCGCTCGGGTACGCTTTGGTCCGCTCGGGTCAGCTTTGGTCCGCTCGGGACCGCTTTGGTCCGCTCGGGTCAGGTTTGGTCCGCTCGGGACCGCTTTGGTCCGCTTTGGTCCGCTCGAGTACGCTTTGGTCCGCTCCGGTCCGCTCGGGTCGGCTTAGGTCCGCTCCGGTCCGCTCGAATACGCTTTGGTCCGCTCCGGTCCGCTCCGGTCCGCTCGAGTACGCTTTGGTCCGCTCCGGTCCGCTCGGGTACGCTTTGGTCCGCTCGAGTCCGCTTTGGTCCGCTCGAGTCCGCTTTGGTCCGCATTGGTCCGCTTTGGTCCGCTCGAGTACGCTTTGGTCCGCTCCGGTCCGCTCGGGTACGCTTTGGTCCGCTCGGGTCAGCTTTGGTCCGCTCGGGTACGCTTTGGTCCGCTCGGGTCAGCTTTGGTCCGCTCGGGACCGCTTTGGTCCGCTCCGGTCCGCTCGGGTCGGCTTAGGTCCGCTCCGGTCCGCTCGAATACGCTTTGGTCCGCTCCGGTCCGCTCCGGTCCGCTCGGGTACGCTTTGGTCCGCTCGAGTCCGCTTTGGTCCGCTCCGGTACGCTCGAGTCCTCTTTGGTCCGCTCCGGTCCGCTCGAGTCCGTTCGAGTCCGCTCGGGTCCGCTCCGGTCCGCTCGGGTCAGCTTTGGTCCGCTCAAGTCCGCTTTGGTCCGCTCGAGTCCGCTTTGGTACGCGCGTACGAAAGCGGACCCGAGCGGACCGGAGCGGACCGCAGCGGACCGGAACGGACCAAAGAGGACTCGAGCGGACTGGAGCGGACCAAAGCTGACCCGAGCGGACCGGAGCGGACCAAAGCGGACTCGAGCGGACAAAAGCTGACCCGAGCGGACTCGAGCGGACCAAAGCGTACTCGAGCGGACCGGAGCGGACCAAAGCGGACTCGAGCGGACCAAAGCTGACCCGAGCGGACCGGAGCGGACCCGAGCGGACTCGAGCGGACTCGAGCGGACCGGAGCGGACCAAATTGGACCAAAGCGGACCAAAGCGTACTCGAGCGGACCAAAGCGGGCCAAAGCGGTCCAAAGCGGAATCGAGCGGACCAAAGCTGACTCGAGCGGACCGGAGCGGACCAAAGCGGACTCGAGCGGACAAAAGCTGACCCGAGCGGACCAAAGCTGACCCGAGCGGACCGGAGCGGACCCGAGCGGACTCGAGCGGACCAAAGCTGACCCGAGCGGACTCGAGCGGACCAAAGCGTACTCGAGCGGACCGGAGCGGACCAAAGCGGACTCGAGCGGACCAAAGCTGACCCGAGCGGACCGGAGCGGACCAAAGCGTACTCGAGCGGACCGGAGCGGACCAAAGCGGACTCGAGCGGACCAAAGCTGACCCGAGCGGACCGGAGCGGACCCGAGCGGACTCGAGCGGACTCGAGCGGACCGGAGCGGACCAAATTGGACCAAAGCGGACCAAAGCGTACTCGAGCGGACCAAAGCGGGCCAAAGCGGTCCAAAGCGGAATCGAGCGGACCAAAGCTGACTCGAGCGGACCGGAGCGGACCAAAGCGGACTCGAGCGGACAAAAGCTGACCCGAGCGGACCGGAGCGGACCCGAGCGGACTCGAGCGGACTCGAGCGTACCAAAACGGACTCGAGCGGACCAAAGCGTACCAAAGCTGACCCGAGCGGACCGGAGCGGACCAAAGCTGACTCGAGCGGACCAAAGCTGACTCGAGCGGACCAAAGCGTACCAAAGCTGACCCGAGCGGACCGGAGCGGACCAAAGCTGACTCGAGCGGACCAAAGCTGACTCGAGCGGACCAAAGCGGACCAAAGCTGACCCGAGCGGACCGGAGCGGACTAAAGCGGACCAAAGCGGACTCGAGCGGGCCAAAGCTGGCCCGAGCGGACTCGAGCGGACCAAAGCGGACTCGAGCGGACCAAAGCTGACCCGAGCGGACCGGAGCGTACTCGAGCGGACCGGAGCGCACCAAAGCGTACTCGAGCGGACCAAAGCGGACCAAAGCTGACCCGAGCGGACCAAAGCGGACCCGAGCGGACCTGAGCGGACCAAAGCGTACTCGAGCGGACTCGAGCGGACCAAAGCGGACCAAAGTGTACCAAAGCTGACTCGAGCGGACCGGAGCGGACCAAAGCGGACCAAAGCGTACTCGAGCGGACCAAAGCTGACCCGAGCGGACCAAAGCGTACTCGAGCGGACCGGAGCGCACCAAAGCGTACTCGAGCGGACCAAAGCGGACCAAAGCTGACCCGAGCGGACCAAAGCGGACCCGAGCGGACCTGAGCGGACCAAAGCGTACTCGAGCGGACTCGAGCGGACCAAAGCGGACCAAAGTGGACCAAAGCTGACTCGAGCGGACCGGAGCGGACCAAAGCGGACCAAAGCGTACTCGAGCGGACCAAAGCTGACCCGAGCGGACCAAAGCGTACTCGAGCGGACCGGAGCGCACCAAAGCGTACTCGAGCGGACCAAAGCGGGCCAAAGCGGACCAAAGCGGAATCGAGCGGACCAAAGCGGACCCGAGCGGACCGGAGCGGACCAAAGCTGACTCGAGTGGACCGGAGCGGACCAAATTGGACCAAAGCGGACCAAAGCTGACTCGAGCGGACCGGAGCTGACCCAAGCGGACCGGAGCGGACCCGTGCGAACCAAAGCTGACTCGAGCGAACCAAAGCGGACCAAAGCTGACCCTAGCGGACCGGAGCGGACCAAAGCGGACCAAAGCTGACCCGAGCGGACCGGAGCGGACCAAAGCGGACTCGAGCGGACCGGAGCGGACCAAAGCGGACCAAAGCGGACTCGAGCGGACCAAAGCTGACCCGAGCGGACTCGAGCGGACCAAAGCGGACTCGAGCGGACCAAAGCTGACCCGAGCGGACCGGAGCGTACTCGAGCGGACCGGAGCGCACCAAAGCGTACTCGAGCGGACCAAAGCGGACCAAAGCTGACCCGAGCGGACCAAAGCGGACCCGAGCGGACCTGAGCGGACCAAAGCGTACTCGAGCGGACTCGAGCGGACCAAAGCGGACCAAAGTGGACCAAAGCTGACTCGAGCGGACCGGAGCGGACCAAAGCGGAACAAAGCGTACTCGAGCGGACCAAAGCTGACCCGAGCGGACCAAAGCGTACTCGAGCGGACCGGAGCGCACCAAAGCGGAATCGAGCGGACCAAAGCGGACCCGAGCGGACCGGAGCGGACCAAAGCTGACTCGAGCGGACCGAAGCGGACCAAATTGGACCAAAGCGGACCAAAGCTGACTCGAGCGGACCGGAGCGGACCAAAGCTGACCAAAGCGTACTCGAGCGGACCAAAGCTGACCCGAGCGGACCGGAGCGGACCAAAGCGGACTCGAGCGGACCAAAGCTGACCCGAGCGGACCAAAGCGTACTCGAGCGGACCAAAGCGGACCAAAGCGGACTCGAGCGGACCAAAGCTGACTCGAGCGGACCGGAGCGGACCAAAGTGGACCAAAGCGGACTCGAGCGGACCAAAGCTGACCCGAGCGGACCGGAGCGGACCAAAGCGGACTCGAGCGGACCAAAGCTGACCCAAGCGGACCGGAGCGGACCCGTGCGAACCAAAGCTGACTCGAGCGAACCAAAGCGGACCAAAGCTGACCCTAGCGGACCAAAGCGGACCCGTGCGAAACAAAGCTGACTCGAGCGGACCAAAGCGGACCAAAGCTGACCCGAGCGGACCCGAGCGGACCGGAGAGGACCAAAGCGGACATAATCGATTCTTTAATCTTTGAATATTCAAACGACAAGAAGAATAAGAGAGATAGAGATCGAGGTAGATAGAGAAATAGAGAGATATATAGATATATACATAGAGAAAGTGTGAGAGAGGGAGGGAGAATGTATATACAACTCCATTCAAAGGTAATAATAACGCACGTCGTCCTTATTTTCTATCGAACGTGACAATTCGAGCTACTGTCATATTTTACGATGATTCTAACTCGTTAAATCCTAATGGAAGATGGCAGAGAGGTGAAACAGCGTAATTACAGTTTTGGAAACTATATTATGTTCTATGTCAGCATGTATACATAAAGAGAGAGAGAGAGAGAGAGAGAGAGAGAGAGAGAGAGAGAGAGAGAATGAGAGTAAGAGGCAGATTGATATACACACACACACACACATATGCATAGATGTATCCATATATCTAATACACATACATACGTATATACGTATACGTAAATATATATACATATATATCTATGTGTGTAAATATATATATATATATATATATATATATATATATATATATGTATATACTATATCTATATCTATGAGTACTGAGAACTATCTGTCCACGGTTGGATATACGCGTGAAGCTCTACGTTTTCCAGTTGTTGAACCCTACTAACTTGGATAATGTAACTCAAACATATTTCGAGTGACGTTTACAGGCAGCCCGGGTTAGAGTCGTCGTCGTCGTCGTCGTCGTCTAGCCGTCGACGACGACGGGTTCTTTGAGAAAACGAAACACGAATGGTTTTTAGTTTCTCTGGTTGTTTTGCATCCTCTCACGTCTACATACATACGTAAAACATCTTCGATTATTGGAAATAAATTTCTTTTCTTTTTTTTTTTCCTTGTCCTTTTTCTTTTTCTTTTTCTTTTTCTTTTTCGTCTCAGCGTGCCTAACATTTCTATTATTCTCTATTTACTACACATGTATATAAGAATAGAACAAAAACACGCGCGCGCGCGCGCACGTGTGTGTGTGTGTGTGTTTCTAGTATTATATACGTATATATATATGTTTTTTTCTTTGAATTTTTTTTTTCTTATCAGAAATGTACACCTCGTCTTTATATGCTCATCTATGAATAATTCTAATCGCATATTTTAATCGTGCCTATGTTACCTCACACATCTTTTACATTTTTTTATCGTTCCAAGAATGTGAGGTAAGGAAAAAGGAGAGAATAAAATAAAATAAAATAAAATGAGAAATAAAATGAAATATTTAAATTGACCCCCCATGGTAGTTCACATATTTTCATTCCGACGAAGTCAACCTGACGCGCGCATCGAAACGTTTAATTAAAATTTCATTTCGATTCAATCGTGACCAAGTTCGAAGAGATTTTTCCTTTTCCTTTTTTTTTTTTTCTTTTTATTATTTTATTTTATTTTTATTTTATTTCATTCGATTCTATATTTTATTTATTTATTTTATTTTATTACTTTATTTTTTCTTTTATTTATTTATCTATTTTTGTCCTTTAACATTCTCCATAGTTATATTTTATTTTCTCAGTGAGATACCTAGATCGATATTTTTGCCGTACCATTACCTAGATAGAATATGGGGCAAATTAATGAATGGTTACGGCCGTCCAAACTTTACGTAAAATATATATATATATATATATATATATATATATATTTATAAAGCAAAAAACGTTTATATATATATATATATATATATACGACGGAACGATTAATTTCTGTCGGCGTTACAAGTCGCGGGCTTGCGTACTTTGTTTCGTAACAAAGTCTGGATAGATATTGTGTAAGTTGGAGAAACGAGGAAGCGAATTTCATTTCAAGTATATACGTCCATATTTTTTTTTCCATCTTTTTCTCTCTCCTTTTTCTTTTCGGTTGTTTATTTTCCTTAGGAAGTACATGGTAACTCTCGCTTTCGATGAATTTAAATATCGTATATATATATTGTATATATATATAGATATATATATATATATATATATATATACATACACACATGTAAATATATATATATATATTTGTGTTTGTGTGTGTGTGTGTGGATATACATAAGCGAGAAATTATTATCTTTTCAGATAATTAACATCGTACTATTACTTACCGATTTTATATTCTTTAAAGGAGAAGATAGAGAGCGCGCCATTTTGATACACGCTCGAGCCCGTCGGTAATGCAGTTTTCCCATTATCGAATAATATTTTATTACACTTGATAATATAATACGAAAATGTCAACGATACGAACAGTTATATATTTATTTATTTATTTAATCATTAACGTGACAATGTTTAAACAAAAAAGAAACTCCGACATATACATACATATATATATATATATATATACACACACACATACATACACACGCGTTTTGATATACTTATCGATACAAAATAATTTAATTATGAAAATAATCGAAAATGTGTATCCTCACGTTAAATGGTTTTACGCGAACGAAATATGTGACAGTGCCATCTGGCGTTAGAAAGAGCGTATTAATCGGCTTAGATGGCGACTAACTTTCACGGGCGCATGCGCCAGCGACCGAATACACACGCACACACGCAAACATATAGGATACGTACGTAAGCGAACGCAACAATGGCGACCTAAGGAATTGGCGTGCGTTTCTTCGCTCTCGAGATATCATTTTGACACCCCACCAGTGTTTACTCGCTGCCCCACGATATACGGTTCTATGAAGGTGAAATACGTTTGTGTTGAGGGAAAATATGTGACTTATGAAAGGGTAATACGAGATAGGGAATTGGCACGTCTTTATACGTCTAACTCCAATCTCGAAAGTTATTTAAGCGCACGACACGAATTCATGGTGTTGCTGCTCCTTGGCGATAATACTCACGGACCATGTATACCACCATATCGCGCCAGATTTAACGCACCGGTAAGTGTAAAACGTGAATTGATAAGCCGTCGTTGTCGTTGTCGTCGTCGTCGTCGTTGTCGTCGTTTAATCGTCCATTATTATATAGCTCGATTGGTATTTAATTCACATACCCACGGATAAGTCAGCCATAGTGAATGCTTTTGGAAAAATGTGTAGGTTAGGTTGGACCTAGAGAGAGAAACTGGCATCGATGCACACACACACACACACACACGTATATTATTTTTTTTCATTTTGCTTCCTTTGCCAGAGCTTCCACACTATTTTACCACCCGTTTTTTGTCTTTTCTCCCCCTTTTTTCCACCCCCTCCACCTTCCCTCTTCTCGCGCTTTCTTCGCTTTATTTTTCTTTCATTCTTTCGTTTTTTCTTTTTTTTTCTCTCTCTCTCTCTCTCTCTCTCACACACACACACACACACACCATACACTCACTCACTCACTCTCTCTTCCTTTTCACGTTCCATATTCTTTTTTATACATCGGATTTTAATACCATTAAAACGCGTCCTCCCCCGTAATATATATATATATATATATATATATATATATACACATATATATATATATATCGTTTATCACGACTATAAGAAACGTCGTACGGATTTTCGTACGAAATAATAGACGATTTATTATCGTTTATTTACATAGTTACTCCGAGGTGTATAAATATTATTACTGATATACGATACGCGCGCGCGTTATATCAATCCGATCCTCGTATTAGATTAAGCTTCGTTATAGTTTTTATTTGGTCGTATTGGTTGATAATATTCGATTCTCAATTATTGAATGAAATAATTCAAACCGGTAATGATTTTACGTCAAATTAAGATTCATTTCCCGCGATCGAAGGAGGTTAAGGTTATCCCATCACATCATTTTTGTTTCGTTTCGTTTTTCCTTTTGTTTCATTACCTTTTTTTTTATTTTCTATTCTCTCCTTCATCATCATCATCATCATCATTATCATTATTATTATTGTTGTTGTTGTTGTTGTTGTTGTTATTTATTTTTTTTTTCCTTTCTTTTTTTTTCTATCAATTGTTTGAGAAGAACAGTGGATTTTATGATATTAACTTGTCGTCAAAATCCATAGTGGTGCTCGTACGGCATGGTAAAATAAGGGGAAGAGAACGAAGGAGATGAGCCACAATATTGCAGGCATGCCACCCTTCGCGAGGATGCCTTTGGGGGGTATGGGAATGGGCGTGAGCATGGGTCCAAGTGCCCAGCATCCAGAAACTTCTGCTCACCCCCATCCTCCGCCGCCACCGCCTGCCGGTGCTAATCCTAAAAAAAAAAGGCGTACCAATGCCAGCGTAGCACAGCCACCCCCGCAACAACCTCCAACTGCGCAGGTACACAAAATCACTTATATAGATGAGAGGAAGTTCTTTTCGCCGTCATAATGAGTTAAACCGTGGAAGTACGAGGGACACGATTATTATGTTTTTTTTCTTTTATAGGATTTGCTACCTCCACCGTTAACCGGTTATGGGGACACGATAGTAGCGAGTAATCCGTTCGACGATACGCCCCCACAGACCACCCAAAGTCCTATGATGCACGGCGGTCCACCACATATGCATCCGCATCATCCTCATCATATGGGTGGACCGCCGATGCGTGGTATGAGTCCTCTTACCTCCATTGGCGGTATGAGCCCTATGATGCCGCACAATATGGGCAGTATGAGCCCGATGGGGAATTCGCCTATGACAAATCATATGAACCATATGGGCGGTATGTCTCCCA
>OU426866.1:3923101-3925601 GCA_911387685.1 Dolichovespula media
AATTAATAAATTAATTAATAAAAACGTTTGCTATATACGATCGAAGTTATATTATTAATGACGATCGTCCTTGTCGTCGGTTTTTTCATTCGTTTTTTCGATAGAAAAAAAAAAAGGAAAGAAGAGAAAAGCAAAAAAAAAAAAAAAAAGAGAAGAAAAGAAAAGAACGTCTGAAACGAAGCAAATTCGTCGCAAATCTTTTCGCAACAATTTTTAAATAATTAATTAATCATCGATTGCTATAGAGAAGATGACGAACAAAAATTAATAATGATAATACTAACAACAACAACAAAAATAATAATAATAATAATAATAATAATAATAATAATAATAACAATAACAAATAAATAAGTAAACGATAATAAAAGATCTAATCTCGATCGTAAGTCCTTGCCGTTCATTTTTTTTTCTCTCTTTCATTTTTTTCGTCTTTTTCTCTTCTTTCTTTCCTTCTTTCTTCCTTTTTGATACGACCGATATAGATAAGTCGAACAGAACTGAACAACAACAACAACAAAAAGTAATAAATAAAAAAAGAATTAAATAGATAAATAAATAAATCAATAATAAATAAGGTAAATAAATAAATAGATAGATAAAAAAATAAAAAAATTGTAATTAAGAACAACCTGAAACTCGAATGATTAATAAGATAGAAAAGGATAGAAAAAAGAGAGAGAGAGAAGACACAAAAGTGAGAATATCGCGTCGGCAACTAATGCGGAATTAAATGAGAGCGAGAGAGAAAGAGAAAGAGAAAGACACAGAGAAACAGTGAAAAGAGAGAGAGAGAGAGATAGAAAGACAGAGAGCACGAATTGTATAGTTTTTTATATGTATATGAAAAAATATAGCCAATTATCACGTTTCTATATAAAGCTTGTATTAAGCGGAGATATAAGGAGAAATAAATAAATAACTAATGATAATAATAATAATAATAATAATAATAGTAGTAGTAATAGTAATATTAAGTAAATAAATTAATTAATTAATCGATTTGACAAAAAAAAGAAAGAATACGGAAAAGAAATTTTGTTCGAATTAATAAGAAAAAATTGTTCGAAAATTGTTCGACCAACATTTCTCTCTTTTTTTTCTTTTTTCCTTTTTCTCTCTCTTTTCTTTTTTTTTTTTTTTTTTTTTTTTTTTTTTTATTTCGCATCGCCCAATCGTCCTTCGAACGAAGAAAATTATTATTACGCGCTGATAATCATCGTAGAGAACGTGAATCGTATAATTGCAACAATCATGAATGGCCCCATTATTATTATTATTATTATTATTATTATTATTATTATTATTATTATTATTATTATTATTATTATTATTATTATTATTATTATTATTATTATTATTAGTATTATTACAACGACGAATAGAATTATTATTCACGTCTTTTCTTCCTCTCGCGTGGTGTTTTTGTTATTTTCTCTCTCTTTTCTTTTTCATTTTTTCTTTTTACTATTTTCTTGTCGTAATTCTTAATATTTTTGTCTTTCTCCTTCGTTCTTCTCTCTCTTCTTCTTTCTTTCTACATTCTCTCCCCCCCCCTCCCTCCCACTCACTCAGATCATCCCAATTAACTTTTTATGTGGAATTACATCGATATTATTTTTTTATTTTTTTTTTTTTTTTTTTTTTTTTTTAATTTCAAAGCGCGACGTAGAACACGAAAACTTTGTTTTTGTTCGTGTAACGCCTATACCGCTAAAAAAAAAAAAAAAAAAAAAAAAAAAAAAAAAAAAAAGAAAGAAAGAAATTCGAAAAATTTCAAGCGTCACTTCGCACGCGCGTACATAAGCTCGACATAGGTAAACATAAATATGTATGTATATATGTAATCCGTGCTTAATAATCTCAATGGTTTCTTTTTTTAGTTTTTTTTTAATTTTCTCTTTTATATATATATATATTTTTCTTCTTAACTTCAAACCTCGAGTGAAATTCATTGGAACGACGATCACTTTCTTTTAATTTTTTAATTATTTTTACCGACACTTACATATGCATACGAACATATCTGCATACATAGATACATGCGTATATACATAAATATATGCATTACGTATATATATATGTGTAATCATTGCCTAAAAATCTCTATAGCGTTTCGTTTTAATCACAATTTCAACAAAATGGGACTGAAATTTGATGTCTGACGAGACACAAACACTTTAGTAATAATAATGATAATAACAATAATTTCTTTTTATATATATATATATATATATACACACACACATGTATATATATATATATATGTGTGTGGAGAGTATACGTGAATGCACACGCATACGGACGCATGTATATTCACGATGAATCTTGACAATTTTGAAAATGCGACTTTATGTACATAAGCCTTTCTATCTCTGACAATTTAAAAAAAAAAATAAATAAATAAGACAAGATAAGAACAAACAAGCAAATAAATAAATAAGTAAATAAACATAATGAAAAAAATCGATTGAAAAGAGAGAGAATTGTGTGTGACGTG
>OU426866.1:3930601-3933101 GCA_911387685.1 Dolichovespula media
TGTTTTTGGTTTTCTATTTTCTTTTTTTTCTTCCTTCCACTTCTTTCCCTACCTAAAATCTTTCAGGATTACACCTTGGAGTAGCCTATCCCTAACGCGTCTTCTGTCCTCTTCTATGATCTTCCTTTTGTCGCACTGTTGGAGATTCAACATTTCGAAGGTGTCGGTCAAAAGTGACTCCTTGACGTCCTTGTCGATCTGTGCGTCTGTGTGAAAGCTGGGCGAATGATTGACCTGTTTATATTTAAGGGGGAAAAAAAAAAAAACAAAAAAAAACAAAAAAAAAAAAATGAAAAAGGGAAAAAAGGAAAACGATAAAATAAATTATCAATTATAAAATTAATCGATTTTAATTATAAAATTGATCGATCGATCAATAAATACACATATTAGCATATTTTACTAACTTCCAAAAGGTATGGTCTCAGTTTCCAATCGAGTAAAATGTCGAATCCCAAGAGTTCGAAGCACGCGTTAGTTTTATCGTGCGTTGGAAAACACGTACGATAACTATGCCTTAGGACAGGCTGAGCAGCCAATATAGTTTTTATAATAATCTCGTCTATCTTATTCCATAGTTCGTCGACGTTGATATTTTTAACCCTTAACCATTTCAACAGTGTCGAGATCTTTCTAAATAGTTCGTATTAAAAGTTCATTATAATATAAATCGTTAATATCGTAATAATCATAAATAAATCGAAATTATTTATATATATATATATATATATATATATATATATATATTCGATTTGCAAAATAATAAAATCGTTCGTATAATTATTTTATTATTCTTACGATTATTTATTTGTTTCTTTATATATTTATTTATTTATTTTAATTTATTTTTTAAAAATATTTTTATTACGATTATTTATCTGTTCATATATTTATTTATTTTAATTTATTTTTCAAAATATTGTTCTTACGATTATTTATTTGTTTGTTCACATATTTATTTTTTAAAAATATTTTTCTTACGATTATTTATTTGTTTGTTCACATATTTAATTATCCTAATTTATTTTTCAAAATATTGTTCTTACGATTATTTATTTGTTTGTTCATATATTTATTTATTTTAATTTATTTTTTTAAATATTTTTCTTACGATTATTTGTTTGTTGTTCATATATTTATTTATTTTAATTTATTTTTCAAAATATTGTTCTTACGATTATTTGTTTGTTGGTTCACATATTAAGTTATTTTAATTTATTTTTAAAAAATATTGTTCTTACGTTTATTCGTTCGTTTGTTCACACATTTATTTATTTTAATTTATTTTTCAAGATATTATTCTTACGATTATTTATTCGTTCGTATATTTATTCATTTTTATATATTTTTTCAGGATATTCTTCTTACGATTATTTATTTTTCCATATATTTATTCATTTTTATTTATTCTTCAGGATATTGTTCTTACGATTATTTTATTATACTAACGATATTTATTTTATTATAGACCTTTTGCTACCTATCTCCTCGTCGACGATGTACATACGGCTGTGTTTGTTAACGGCGTAATTAGTTAAATGCATGAAAACGTTCGATGTATTGTGACCGGTTGGTTCCTTGTATCTACTCGTAGCAAATCTAACGAAGAAAAATATGCGGGTCATTTATATTTATATATTTTAATATTTAAAATATACATTCATACATACATACATATATATATATATATATATATATATATATATAATCGGTTACCCTGAACATATATATATATTTATAAGGTGGTTGATTTAATCTAGTTCGTTTTAAATATCTTTGTCGATTTTATATATATTAATATTCCTATATTATATATTTATATTACGTTTTTATAATATATATATATTTTTTTATTATTATTATTATTATTATTATTATTATTATTATTATTATTATTATATATATATTTATGTATATGATTGATATGATTACCTTGCTAAACCATCATTGTAAACATATATTCGAAGAGGATCGCACGATGTTATCAGTGTGTAGATACGTAGATCGAATTTATATCCGTCTATCAAATATGGCTGCAATGTTAACAGATCATTTACTATTTTATTTGTTTTGCTTTATTTTTTTTCTCTTTTTTTTTTTTTTTTTTTTGATTGAAATATCATTTCGATTGTATCGTATCAATACGATCGCATTTGATATGATGTGTTTCGTTTGATTGAAATATTCGATATTTATGTTTATCACTTAAGGTGCCTTAATTTTAATTACCTAATTAATACCTTATTGCTTAATACCTATAATTTTGATTATTGTATATTAGTGTCTCCACCCTAAGTTTTCCTCCCTATCGTTTATTCATTACGCATCATAAAAGAGGAAGAGACTTATGGGACACACAAATATATAAATATATAATATATAATATATATGTAATATATATATATATATATATATATATATATATATATATATATATATATATATATATATATATATATATATATATATATATATATATATATATTAGTCAATTACCTTG
>OU426866.1:3938101-3948101 GCA_911387685.1 Dolichovespula media
TCCTCGAATGAATTCTTCTTACGATTCAATTATATTATATTATAAATAATATAATACAATTAATATTATCAATCGCGAATCAACGAATCGAGAGAACCCGTTACGTTATACGTTACGTTACGTTACGTTACGTTACGTTTGCATAAGATTAATTTTAACGCGTGACATATTACGCCTGTGATACGTCGAAATATATTTATTTTGTTTTACAATCACGTACAAAATTCCTTCATCAAATTTATTACGAAATTCCTATTCCCGTATGTCGTCCATGAGAGATTATATTTGCCTTTCTAAAGGAATCACAATTTCGAACGTTCTCTTCGTTCGCGATCGATATCTCGAACGATAGCAACAACGTCCAGCGCGCATCCCCAACTCAAGGTAAGACCGGCACCGCCATGACCGTAATTATGTATCACCTGTAATCAACGAAATCGATTAGAGGACACTTTCGTATAGAAGAAGAAAAAAAGAAAGAAGAAAGAAAATATATAAAAAAAAAAAAAAAAAGTAAAACAACAACTTCGACATTACTCACGTGACACGTTTTACCGTTTAATTTGGACTCCAAAATTTCTGACTCCAAGCGAACTTTCGATCTTCCAGGTCGAAGGCCGACCCACGATCTCAATATCTCAGCATTCTGTGTAAAACAGATCATTTTTCTTTTTGTTTTGTTGTTTTTTTTTTTTTTTTTTTTTTTTTTTTTACTTTGTACATCGAAATTAAACGCTCGGTCGACGATTGTTATTGCGTTAGTTTATTCATAGCTAAATATTACCAGATGGATCGGACACACTAACTCTCAGGTCTAACTAATATCACTAGATGGGCCAGAAAATTGTTACTAGATGGGTCAGATATTACACTAGACGCAACCCGAAAGATCGTTAATGGACGAGCCGAAAATTACCAAATGATCAACAAAAGTTTTCACGTGATATTTAAAGTGGACGAAACGTCACTAGATGGGCCCGAAAATTGTTACTAGACGGGTCGGATGTTACCAGATGCAACCGAAAAGATTATTAATGGGCCGAAAATTACTGGATGATCAACAAACGTTTTTACGTGATATTTAAAGATCGATTATTATATTGAAGATCGATATTCTTTTTTTCGAGACTCGGATTAAAATTTTTTTTTCTGTTTCTTTCTTTTTGTTTTGTTTTCCTTCGAATCGTGGAACCACAAGCTTGATGAACTATTGAAAAAATATTAACTGTGAGAGCCTAAAGAGTCTTGGTAGGGAGAGTAAATAATTGATTTTTAAAATGATCTATATTATGATATAGAATTGATATATAAATATATATATATATATATATTTATATATTTTTTTTTGTTACCTTTAAAGATGGAAGAATACGATGGCATCCTTCGTGAATGTATTTTGTGTCCTTATCTCGCACTCGAAGATCGTAATCAGCTTCTTGATGAGTACCGCCTAAGACGACGTTGTTTGTACTGAAGATAAAAATAAATAAATAAATAAATAAATAAATAAATAAATTATATATTAAACAGAGACAATTAAAGATATAAACCGGTTGTTACTAACGTATTAAAAATTTCCAATTTACTTTTATAGTATAATTAATCATAATATAATTAATTGGTTTATTATTTTTTTTTATAATATAATTAATTTTATATTAGTATAATTAACTATAACATAATTAATTAAAAAATAATTCCCATTTCCATTGTTCACTGATGAAACAATGCACAATAGTAATTTACAATAATAATAATAATAATAATAATAATAATAATAATAATAATAATAATAATAATAATAATGATGATGATGATGATGATGATGATGATGATGATGATGATAATAATAATGAAAGGAAATAAATATAAATCGCAAATTTAAGAAATAAAAAAAAAAATAAAACTGTATCTTAGAAAATATTATCGGACGATTGGAAAAAAAATCTTTTCTTATAATAAAGTTCGTTTATAAAAATGTTTCTCTTTACTTTGGTATAATGTAATTGCAATTGTCGTCGTCCACCATGAAGGAATGCAGGACCCATGGTGCCTTGACCTTTAAGAGAGAGAATCAAAAAAAAGAAAAAAGAAAATAGGAAACACACAAGGATAAGAAAATTAATGTAACAAAAGTAATAAGATTAAAGAACGAATTAATGATCAAAAAGAAAGAAGATAGATAAACGGCCGCGCGCGCACACACATACACACACACACACACACAAAGACGTACACATTAAATATATATATATATGTAAATATCACATTTCAGAACGTGATATCATCGAGTTAAGTTTTGTTATGATTATGTACAGGGTGGGCCAAAAGTTTTCAGACGATATAATATATCGCTTACCATTTCGTTCGATGCTTCGTCGAGCACACCTTCTCTATTATTATCGTGTAATTTTACAAATTTTACGATTTGAAAAAGGACAGGGAATAGAAAAAGAGGAAAAGATAATCGATCTGTAAACGTATCGAAAGTTTGTAATCGATTTTTGATATCTCTCTGGAAGTATTTATTTTGACTATCTAGAAACTTTTGGCATACCCTTTGTACGTATAATTTATTACAACACGCACGCACACGAACACACACGTACACGCACACAAACATACACAGTGTAACGCATGAGTTTTATGTTTACACATAATATATATATATATATAATTTGTGTGTATAAGCATATTTGTGTATCTGTGTGTTATGTGTATAAGTATATTATGTATATATATATATATATAAACAAAACTCATTTTATACGTATATATATATATATATATATATATATATATATATACATGTGTGCATTTAAGAAATACGTATTATTTACCCTACAAACTTGACCTCTCACAGCTGTGACAGTGTCGTCATTGACGAGTTCCCGTGCTCCAAGACCACTGCAATTTACAATAATTTCATAACCATCGTCGATCAATTCATCCAAGTCACGAATCGTCCTTTCTTTCAATTCGCCACCCAATGCGACAAATTTGTTCGTCAGCCAAGGTAAGAAACTGGTAGGCTCGCAGGTGTACGTCACGAAATGCCATCCGCTTCTATATTTAAAAAAAAAAAAAAAGAGAAAAGAAAAAAGAAACGTTAGAAACTTCATTTTATTTTCTATTTTTATTTCTTTTCTTTTCTATTCTTTCCTTTTGTTTTTTTAGTTTACAGAAATAAAACGCGAGTTGTCGTTCCTTTTCTTTTCATTGAATTTAATTAATGAGTTCTATATATATATATATATATAGAATATTTATTTAATTAACGAGTTCTATATATATACGGTGTGTGTGTGTGTGTGTGTGTGTGTGTGTGTGTGTATATTTATATTTTTATCTTATACACGTAACCCGCGTACTTACACATAATCGCTTTTATGTTCATCGTTCAATTTTTTCAATTCGTCCACGGTTAAAGATTGTGCACCGTAAACCAGTTTTATCCATGGTATTTCATTTGTATGGTTATCACTGGTAACATAAGTTACCGGCAAAAGGCATAGGCCAGTCTCCTTGGCCAGGCCAGCTTTCCAAAATTTTTCAAACAAACGAAGTGTCCTCCCTGACCATTTTCTAAAAAAAAAAAAAAAATAAATAAATAAATAAATGAAAGATAAAATAAAATAGGAATAATATGAAACACAAATGAAGGAATAAAACAAAATTTGTACAGATATTTGGAAGAGAGACAAATAATTAATGAACGAGAAAAAAGATTTATATATATACATATATATATATATATATATATATATATATAAATTATTATCGTGAGATATTCGACAAGATTTTGTCAGCGCGGGCTTATCAAAGTAATTCAGATAAATTCAAGATAATTTCTTTTTTTCTTCCCTCTCTCTCTCTTTCATATATCTTTTCTTTTCGCACGTCTTATCTTATCAAATGTTTTTATAATGGGATAAATACCACAGACAAAAAAAGAAAAAAAAAAAAAAAGAAAAGAAAAGAGCAAAAGAAAAAATTTTCGACGTTCCAAGAGTTCCAATAATATTACCGAAGAAGAAATACAACGATCGATAAATTAATCGTCGTTATTTATTGTTTCGATATTATTAATAACTTTTCAATCGTTACTTCTAAAACGACGTAATAGAAAAATATAAATCGATTATGTATTGTGAACGATTGATACAATGATTATCGACGTACCGTTGAAAATATTTGCGAAATACAATACAATCGTCTGATCCATTTGTATCGGATATCTCGTTGGTAAGTGGGAGACTCAAAAAAAAAAAAAAAAAAAAAAAAAAGAAAGAAAAAAAATAATTGAGCCTTACAGAATATTATCTTGGGGGGTGTCGCCGAGTAAAAATGGTGTCCAAAGGCCGGCACTACCGTCGCCCGTTGTATTTGGTGTAAACAATGTCGAAAATATGGTCACTTGGTATTCGGCAAAATGTTTTTTCAACGCCAATCCACTGGTCAAGCCGATAACACCTGCTCCGACGATTGCAACGCGCATTTTTTTTCCTCGTTAGTTCGTTTATTTATTTATTTATTTTTTTTCTTTTTTTTTTTTTTTTTTTTGTTAATTTAACGAAGAAGAAACGTTTCTTCCTTTTCTTTTTTTTTTTTTTTTTGTTCTCTCACATAAACGGTATCAAGGCGGGCCGATCGGGATGAACGATCGGATCGGATCGGTCCTAGCGAATAATCGTGTTGAATAATTTTTTTTTTTTAAATAATTTTTGAGAAAAACGATGCCGTGACAATATTGTCGTTCGCACCAGACGACGTTCGTGCCACCACTGACGTTCTAATGTCAAATTGATAAGCACGTAAATATAATGCGATGTGTCTTATCGGGAATTATCTTTTAATTTCTTTTTTTTTTTTGTCTTTTTTAATTTATTTTCTTTATTCTCGTTTTATCTTCCTTCTTCTTCTTTCATCATCTTCTCTTTCTCTCTCTCTCTCTCTCTCTCTCTCTCTGTCTGTCACTTCGATTATTTACGTGGGTTAACGATTAATGAGTTAGTTATTTAAAAATCTTACGTCGATATTACTCGTGCGGATAATCAATAAAGATTTATTCATTTATTTACTCATTTGTTTGTTTATTTATTTATTCACTTATTTACTCTTTCAGTATTAACATTTCAATATAATAATTAAACATTCTTCATATTAATTTGACACATCAACAGCGTCATATTATGACGGATTGAAACGTTGGACAGATATTAAAGATGAATTATAAATTATAAAAGATGAATTTCATTATAATTTATTATATTTTATTTCGTAATTCGTTAATCGAACACATCCCACTTTCAAAATCACTAATTTATATATATTTATATATTATATATATATATATTATATAATGTATATTGATGTGTATATATATATATATATATATGTATATATATGTATATTACAATTTATTTCTATTACTATAATAAATTATATTCTACTTGAATTAATATTTATAACTACAATTATTATATAAGGTATTAATATTATTATTATTATTATTATTGTCGTTGTCGTTGTTGTTGTTATAAAATTATTGTATAAAAATTAATTAATTTAATTGATCACAAAAAAAAAGGAAAAGAAGAGAGAAAAAAGGAAAATAGTCAACTTAACAAACGTAAACTGACAAGATTAACTTACGTATAATACGACGTTGAGAGAAACGACAGGTAAAATATATTTAATGGCCGCTCCATATTTTCATTTAATTAACAGGTAAATTGCAGGTCCATTGTCCGTTTTTTTCCTTTTTTTTTTTCTTTTTTTTTTTTCTCTCTCTAATTAACGACGATTGCAGCACATTTACGACTTTCCATATTCTAAGCATAATGCCTCTTATCGTTACGGCTGGATTATGCTAAAAATATGGGAATCGTCAAGGCGAGATAAATAATGCGAACAAATGTTCCAAAATTCCAGAATGAGAGGTAAGAGGAGGAAGAAGAAAAAAATAAATAAATGAATAAACAGAAATAAAGTTAAGAAGAAAAAGAAGAAGAGAAATAAAAATAAAGAACAATGGAAAAAAAATAACAACAAATAAATGAAACGACGATCCTTTCGATTTTCCCTCTCCCCCATCCCCATCCCCCAACCCACCCCACCCCAGCCCACCCATCTAAAAAGAAAAAAAGGATAAAGAAAAAGAAAACGTCCCTCCTCGATCCAAAATCGATGATATTCTCGTGGCCTCGTATTCGATAAGTAGAGCATAATACTTTTAAATCAATATCACAAAGAATTAATACTCTGCTTATCGACAGCGTGACACGTAAAGGAAAGAAAATCTTTAAATAACGTTGTGTCGCACAGTCCTTCGATCGATTCGATTCGATTCGATTCGATCTATCTTAAAAACTAACACACGGCGAATAATTTAACGAGCAATCCCTCCTTCGACTCCGTCCTTCTTTTCTTTTTTTGGCTTTTTTTATTTTCGTTACAATTTCAATGACATCGAGCGATCCAACACGATTTTTTGCTCCTTCGTTTTTCTTCTTTTTTTTTTTTTTTTTTTTTTTTTTTTTTTTTTTTTTTTTTTTTTTGTTTAATTCCGCAACGACGACGTTCACGCGATCTCGATTTATGAACAACTAATTCCACCGCACTGTAAATCTTTAACGGGACCTCTAATTTCTAATCGTTCTTTGTATCTCCTTCAACGAAACTTTTTTTTATTCCTCTTCTTCTTCTTCTTCTTTATTTTTTTCTTTTTTTCTTTACAGATAAGAAAGAAGACACTTAATATAAAAAAAAAAAAATGTGTGTATACATATAAATATATACACGTATGCATGTATACGTTTTATATATATATATACATATATTTGTATGCACGTTTATATATATATATATATATATATATATATATGTAGATATAGAAAAAAAAGAAAAAAAGAAGAAGAAAAAGCCCAAGTTGAATCGAAAAAGAACTTTTCAACTCGTCTTTCGACCGTGTCGGATGTTAAACTGAATAACGACGATGCTGTCATGGCCGTCCCCACACAAGGAGTTAATATCAAAGAGAATCTAAGATACGGAATATTTGTTTACAGTTTATTCGATCGCTCTAGCCATAATATAGCCCGGAAATGCTGATAAAAGGGAAGGGTGGCGAATGACAACATTATGAGCTTTTGAATATCGTATTTATAAATGTTAATCCCTATTCCTAACAGAGAGGATAAGACGAGGAATGTAGAAAAAAAAAATATATATATATATATATATATATAATTCGTTTGGATAAATAATGTCTGTCGTCTGTAATGTTCGTTGAATGATTATGGGAAAACGTAAAAGTATTGAAAATAAAAAAGAAGAAAAAGAAAAGAAGAAGAAAATACGTAGAAACGAGACGATGTTAAATTAGAAAAATTATGTCATAATATTATAATCGATATCGTGATACGTCGATGAAAGAGGTTAGGAATGAAAATTTAACAAGAACAAAAAAAAAACGAAAAGAATAAATGTATGTATATGTATATAATCGTCACCTTATTGATCGTTGAAATTTTATATTATTTTGTTTTTACATTCTTTTTGAGGTAGCAGAATACCTTGATACTTCACTCCGTTAACTTCCATTCCGAGAACGAGAACGTTACTGACACCTATGAATGAAGAAAGAAAAAAAAAAAAAAAAAAACAAAGAAACAAAAAAAGCAAAAAATTAGAGATCGGTAATCGTTTGAAAGAAATCCACACGTCAAATTAATTATTTGTATGTTGACAATTTTCGAAAAAAAAAGAAAAAAAAGGAAAGAAAGAAAAATATTTTTACCATAATCCTGTATCGGTTTTTTCGTTGCCGTTAGATTCGTATTCGAAAATGATTGATCCTGGCCAGCTACGGTCGACGACATCGTTGGAGAACTTTTAATAATAATTTATTAATTATTATTATTATTATTATTAATTACAATCCATTATTAATTATATATATATATATATACGCATAAATTTTTTTTTATAAATTATATAATTGAATAACGCGTGACTTTGATTACCCTTGTCTCTCTTCTTTTCCACGATCGCTTTCCATAATAATTGTTATATCAAAGTTGTACGTTTATTTAGTTTTTATATAATCAATTGACGAATTTGAAATTGTATATATAAATATATAGATATATAGATATATATATATATATATATATATATATATATATATATATGTATATATGCTGTAGACGTTATTATTCTCTGTTAATGTTAATTAATACGATCAAGAGTGACTTACTTCCGCGAATATGCTCGTTACCATTCTCGATATCCTTAAATAGTTCCCCTTCCAATTGGCTTACGACTCACACCATATTAAATACTTTTATCGATACCCGTCAATATTCTAACACAATCGCAATCGATTAACACCATCGGCCATTGTAGTATCTCGTGATTATTATTTAAAAAGGGAAAAGAGGTAGAATGGAGAGACGCACAAAGTATTATTCTCGTTTATTTCGTTTCAATTTTATTGAAGAAAACGAATAAAAGAATATGCGTGATGATTTTCATCGACGATTCCTTTTCGGGGGAATTTTTTTTGTTCTATTATTTTTCATTCATTTATTTATTTATTTATTTTTTTTTTTTTTCGTTGTCGCAACACGAACGACGAGAAAATATTTACTCGACGTTGCGATCATTCGTGAGGAATCAAAAATATTTTCTACCTTCGACGATACAATTTTCTTCGAAGTCAGTCGAGGATTTTATTTTATTCATTTTTATCGTAAAAAAAAAAAAAAAAAAAGAAATCGTCGACGGATCGTAAATGATCGATTTATCGATTTAGAAAAGAACCAAAGGAACCAAAATATCGTCGACGATCGATAAATCCTTCGTTCTTTTTTGTTTCTTTTTTCTATTTTTTTTGTTTTTGTTTTTTTTAATAAAAATATCGATAGTTATAAGAAATTACTTCCACGACGTATTATTCGGAATTGAAAAAGAAGTTACATGGGACGACGGAGTAACGAGAGACGGACTATGGTAGTTCGGTCCCCCATAGATAACTTTGATACTCCCATAATCCAATCCATATTATTCCAGTATTACCTTACGCTCTGACGTAATAAGATTCATATTTATATTCGAGATTTTTAGAGTTTATATTGGGAGCTAAGAGGAAGGGAAAAGAAAAAAAAAAAGAAAAAAAAAGAGGAAACAAAAAGTAAGAATATATCGTTCCTTTGTGTCAATAGTTAAATCTGTGCGATTTAAAATTACGTCAACTACTTGATTTTGTTTACACGCATTCCCCCCCCCTCTCTCTCTCTGTCTCTGTCTCATTCGTTCTCGATTAATTAATTTTATTAATTATATACGCGATCGTAATCTAAATCGGTATGTGTTACGTATTTATGCAAATAGAACGACAATGCGTTTGAGAAAATATTTTCGAAAAAAAACTCGTAAATTTTCGTTTTCGAAACATTTTTTTAATTGAAATTCGCATTCCTTCGAACGGGATTTTTTTTTCTTTTTTTTTTTTTTTTTTTTAATTCTCCGGCTCTACGTGTACACCTGATCACGAACGTTTAGGGTGGTCAACAACGGTAAGCGATCATGCTGCTGGTTGATATAGTTTCGGATAACAGACACCTAAGGTTAAAGTGTTATCTGAAGCTGTTGCCAGGTCGATTATGTGCTATGTCAGTTACTTACCATACCTATCATACGCATTATTATTTTATTTATTATCATATTGAGATTACCATTAGTAATGACATCTCGATGGAATGATTATTATTAATATTATTATTATTGTTTTATCTAATTAATTTTCTACTGATATTAATTTTCAGTTTATATATTTTAAAGAATTTCAATTTATATATATATATATATATATATATATATATATATATATACGGATATATGTATATGTATATATATATATATTTATATTAATTAATTGTATAATAATTAAAATGAAAATGAAAATTTTCTAATTACATCGAGATTATGTATATTA
>OU426866.1:3950601-3955601 GCA_911387685.1 Dolichovespula media
TCATCCTCCTCGCTGTCGTGTTTTCGCTACGTCATTTTGTTTTCTTCTTCTTATTTTTTTTTTCTTTGTTTCTTTTTGTTCTTTTTTTCTTTATTTTTTTTTTTTTTTACAGATGTTTCCAATTATTCCACGTAATACATTCGTTATTAGTTTGCCCCCACGCCATTTATATCGCTACGTGTGACGTAATAAGGGAATTCATGGAGGACAATGTTATTTATTTGGAATTAAGAAGTACACCACGACACATAGAGGGAAAAATGACGAAGATCCAATACATCGAGGCCATGATAAATGCCATAATGTAAAAGAAAAAAAAAATTATAATAATATTAATAATAATAATAATAATGACAGACAATTTCTTAGATTATAGAAAAAAAATTTGTATATATATATATATATATATATATATATATATATATATTTATTTATTTTATTTCATTTTATTTTAATTCAATGTAATTCAATTTATTTGATTATGTTTGTTTCTTATACATCAATTCAATTCAATTCAATTTATATTTTATTTTGTTTGATTTTTATTTTATATCAATTCAATTCAATTTATTTTATTTTGTTCGATTTTTATTCAATTTCAATTCAATTCAATTCAATTCGATTACAATTTATTTCATTTGGTTTGATTTTTATTTTGTTTCTTTTTTTGTTTAATATATATATATATATATATATATTTTTTTTTTTTCGTTCCAGCATATCCAGGAAAGCTTGTCCCGGTATAATCGTCAAATTGTTAGTGTCAATTGATCGGGCACAAAGTTACGAGAATGCCAGAGAAAATTGTCGTTTGGCGATAGACTTTTCGGTACAACATCCTGACATAGTAATAGGAGTTGATTTTAGTGGAGATCCGGCTAAAGGAAAGTTTTATTACAGGATTTTCCAAGATGCACGAAGAAATGGTTTAAAAGTCGTAGTGCATTGCGCGGAGGTATATATATATATATATATATATATATATATATAAATATGTATATAAATATATTTGTATATATTTATATCTATATACACATTTATATATTAACAGATTATATGTATATATTTATAACGATAATTTATAAATATATATATATATATATATATATATGTACGTATGTATACGAGTTTATATATGATTTTATGATTTATATTAATTTTTATAAATTTATAATTAATTTATTATATTAAATTTATAATTAATGTCCGTAAATTGTTAACGATTTAAGATAAAAACGTCTATACATACGTACATATAAATATATATATATATATATATATATATTTATTTATTTATATAAATATATAATATGTATATATAGGTATCTTAATATATACACGTACTTTTACATAGGTACGTAACGATAAGGAGACGTCGGAAATACTTAAATTATCTCCAGATAGATTAGGCCATTGTACTTGTATACATCCTAACCTTGGAGGCTCGGTTTACTCATTTGATTGTTTACGTAAATTACAAATTCCTGTTGGTAAGTAATATTACATCCTTCTGACAGAAAACAAAAAAACGTGTTTCTTTCCTTGTTTATTTCGTTTTTTTCCTTTCTTTCTTTTCTTTCTTTCTTTCTTTTCCTTTTTTTTTTTTTGTTTTACCCAACAGAATTGTGTTTGACATCGAACATTAAATGCGGAACCGTACAATCGTACGAGGATCATCAATTCAAATATTTGTATGAAAGTGGCCATCCAATATGTATCTGCGTAAGTATGGTATAATTATAATCGATGATTTCAATCGAAATTTATTTTCAAAATAATGTCCTTTAAATTCACACCCACCCACGCACATATATATATATATATATATATATATATATATATATATATATATATATATATATATATATATATATAGATTTAAATTATTACAAATCTAACGTTATGATTTTTAGTTCATTTTCAAGAACATTTGCATATAAATATATTTTTATATATAACATTCTTTCTCATATAAATAATTTCGTTAATATATCATCCCTAATAATCTTTGGATCGTTTCGATTCATTCCTAGTTTAATTAATTAATTTAACAAAAATTGTTTACTTTGGACATTAACTCTTTTCGAACATTCACATTGCAAATATTTATCATCCATTTATTTTTCTTCATATCAGTTATTGTTTCTTTTTTATTCATTCATTCATTCATTTATTCATTTATTTGTGTTTTTTTTTTTTTTTTGTTGTACAGACCGATGACAAAGGAATGTGCAACACGACGCTGTCGAATGAGTTCGAAATAGCCAGCACAACGTTCGATCTTAAAAAGGAGGATCTCGTAAATATTTGCAAATCATCGATAGAGTGTTCGTTCGCCAACAGGGACGAGAAATTAAGGTTACTTATTATTTTAAACGATTACGATAAAAAGGAAAAGACTTTAAGTAAACATCCTTGAGGAGAAACTGATCGAGCGATTAACCTGTTTTTATATTTTTTTCTTTTTTTTTTTCTTTTTTCTTTTCATTTTTTTTTCCTTTTCTTTTCTTTTCAAATTCATCTTCACGAATGAAACGAAAATTTGTCGTCAAGTCGGATCGAACGTTATGAATTATCCGACAAATGGGACGAGTTTGTGTCGTTCGTATTGAGTCAAAATGATAAAAATGAAAGAGAGAGAGAGAGAGAGAGAGAGAGAGAGAGAAAAGAACGAAAGAAAGAGATATGATCGTTTTTAATCGACGATTACGATGACGACAATCTTTGAAATAACGTTACAAGTGTTATGGGGGAAACGTATTGGTTTTCTAAAATTATCTCATAAACGAATCAAAATCATTCTGTTCTGTTCTATTCTATTCTTCTCTCTGCTCATTTTGATCATGATCACATCGATGATGTTCTTCGCGAAGATAAAGATAAAGATAAAGAAAAAGAAAGTCAATCTCTTCGAGAGAAGAAAATAAATGATAATGATCCAATAAAAAGGGATTTGTCATTTATTCTGAAAAGTCCTGTTAAGTGTACCTGATAAAGTAAACAAAAAAAAAGAAGAAGAAGAAGAAAAAGAAAAAAAATATCCATCTATATATATATATATATATATATATATATATATATATATAACAAAAACACATAGCGAAACTATATTCAATTAATTCAATTAATTTTCTCTTAAAAAAAAAAAAAAAAAAAAAAGAAAACTTTCCTTTTTTTTTATCCTCACTTGCTTCGATCGAAGATAAAAAAGAAAAAGAAAGAAAGACGAGAAAATTGCCGAGAGAGAGAGAGAGAGAGAGAGAGAGAATTGACGCAAGAAAAAAAAAGAAAAAATTCATAAATAACAAACGAAATTAAAAAAAAAAAAAAAAAAATTGTAAAAAAGAAAAATAAGAAAGAAGGAAAGAAAGACGACGTGTGGTCAAAGGATATACAATTGCATTTCGTTCCTTTTCCTTTTTTTTTTCTTTTCTTTTTTACATTTTAATAGTTCCCTCTCTTTTTGTTCGTTGTATTTGTCATTGTCGTTGTCGATGTCGATGACGTTTTAAATTCATGAACGCGTTTATTAAATTCATGATCACTCGGTAAATAACGATAATGAAAGAAAAAAATCTCACGTTGTCGAATAACTCGGTAATTAATAATAAATGAGCGAGATTAGAGATTAGAGATTATTACGTTATTATTAATGTCGATTAAAGTCACGAAAAAATATTATTTAAAAATATTCATAGTCGAATTGATAATCGGATTATATCGTCGTCGGAACGATATTTAATACAAATATCTTTTTATTTTTATTCTTTTTTTTTTTATGAATTTACATCGATGTAAAAGGCTCTCAATGGTCTATTTAATTATATATATATATATATATATATATATATATATATATTTTTTTTTTTTGTTAATAAGAGATATCGTTAAATGTCGTGACGAAGAAATTATACAAACACACACGTGGATGTGTGTTTGTCAGAAGTAGTGAGAGAGAGATAGAGAGAGAGAACGAGAGATATTTGAATTAAACGAAAATAATAGTCGTTTAAATTCAATGTACGAACGAAATATTAATTTATTAATTCAATATTAGGGTCATCGATCGAGGGTCATTAATTTTTGAACTATTTTTCATTGAGGTCATTAATTTTTGAAATATTTTGTTTCTATAAAAGTCAACGAAGATATAGTTTTATTCGTATCTCTGAATTTGATCGGACATATAAAACTCACGCAAATTATTTTTTTATAAAACACAAATTATTCTCATTGGAATATTTGTACGTTAACAGATAAATGACCTTGTAAATGATTCTATTATTAATATTAATATTAATATTTTATATAAATATATTCATATGAATATATATATATATATATATATATATATATATATATATTTATATCAATATAATTATATAAATACATATTGTATATACATATCATATATATATATATATATATATATATATATATATATATATATATATATATCATATATATATCATGGATGTCATCAAATTTAATATCGCATATCCCAATAGTAAAAATAATACATAGTTTAATTTCTAATTTGTTAATATTGAAATCAAACGTCTGATATTATAATGCAATATATTTTTTCTATACACGCACACACATATATATATATATGTATATATATATATATATATATATATATATATATATATATATATGTATATAGATATGTATAATTAGATTTTTTATATTTTCTCGTTTTATCTTTTTTTTTTCTTTATTTTTTCATTTCATATTATTCGACAAATTGTACCACGAGTTGCCTCTATCTCACAGCACCTTATTAATGATTTGTGAATAATCAATGAAAAGAAAAAAAAAAAAAAAAATAAGGAAGATAAAAAAAGAAAAACGAAGAGAAAACAAATCCACCGAAAAATATTCTCTCACCCTTGCTCTCTCTCAAGTCTCTCCTCACTAAACAAATTTCTCTAATTTTTTTACTTTAATCTCTTTTACTCTAACTCTTTACTCCGATCCGTGATCTTTTTTATTCT
>OU426866.1:3960601-3978101 GCA_911387685.1 Dolichovespula media
GTGTATAACACAGGATATTTCATGGTAGTATCACTGCGATGTGTTCTCGCGCAGTGATGTACGGTTTGTTGGGTTGTGTTTCTGGTTGATTTTGAGGAATGATGAGACTACAGCGTTCTGGATGTTGCGTTAGTCTTAAGTATGTAGCTTCACTGTTCACTGTTCACTGTTACGATGTTTGAATCGTATTGGATACCTCGGATCGAGGCAGCAAGACTAGATTGTTGTACTGGAGAGTTCGAACGTTTGGATACGACTGACTGTCGATTCCTACTCGAACTTTCCATGAAGACATCGATGAGATAGGAGTAGGGGTCGATTAGGGCGGAGTTTTTAAGTAGAAAGTATCTGGAAAAGGGAAAGCAATATTTTTAATGATTATCCCAGGAATTACCCAGGGACTACGTTTACGGCCCAATAAAAATATATTAGCCGTTAGGTGAAAGTACCGCTTGGATACCTGAGATAGTGCAAGTATTCGTCAACACACACACACACACACACACACACACACACACACACACACACACACACACACACACACACACACACATATAGATGATATTATTAATATGATTCACGGTGTATATATTATTCAAATATTATTGTGATATTTACATTATTATATTTTATTTTTTTTTTATTATTATTATTATTATATGTACATTATTATCTATTATCGTTTATATTATTATTTTTCATATATATATATATATATATATATATATATATATATATATATTATTATTATTATTATTATTATTTTTATTTTTATTACTATGTATAATTCTTTATCGCATTAATTTCAATGGTGTAGTGTGATTATCGTTATTGATCGATTTCGTTGACGTCCCAGTCGAGTTATTTTGTGCGTATAGGACACCTTTGTATGTGACACCGTGTAGTTCAAGGCAAACGAATACGCTATCTTTTTCTTTTCCTATGGGGAAAAAAAATAAAATTACGAGGAAATTAGATGTATTTCTTTTTTATTTTCTTCTTTTCTTTTTTGTTCTTTCTTTTTTAACATAGAAATTTTAACGTGCGTTTGTGCCTTGGGTAGTTGAAATAGAAACGATATTTCTTCTTATTTCTAGCAAACTCCAAACAAAGTGGTTCCTTTTTATATTTTAAATTAAAGACTTCTTTCCTCGAATCGAAAAGTGTTAATAAATTCATGAATTAATAATTCAACTAATAATTTTATTTAATTTCATTAATCGAATTAATAAATCGATAATTGGCGATGAAAGAAATGAGGAAGGAGGAACAAAGAAATAAGTTTAAGAGCATGATCGATGAGAAAAAAAAAAGGAAAAAATAAATTAATTAAAATCAATGTTAAATTAGTGAATTAATAAATAAAAGAAGAAGACAAAATTGATGAATCAATAAATTAATAGTTCGATCAATCAATAATTGGCGATAAGAAAATAGGGGACAAAAAAAAACGTCCGAAAGAAAATACAAAATATATATATATATATATATATATATATATATATATAAAACGGCTTGAACGATTTAATCAAAAAAAAAAAAAAAAAAAAAAAAGAAAAAGAAAGAAAGAAAACAAAAATTAAACAAGAAAAAATTACATGCCTCGACTGATAATATTGACGCGAGCTGGGGTCGATGTTATGAGACTTTGTTCGGCAGGAGGAGGGCTGTTCTCGTCGAGACGTCTTTTGAGGGATGGTCGTTTTAATTCGACATCCTTACTGGTTGATGGAGTACCACTGTTGATAGATGACAAAGAATTTGATCTGGATGATCTAAAATTAAATGGAACAAAAATTAATTAAATTGAATTAAATTACATTAAATAAATATTTATATATATATATATATATATATATATATATATATAAATTAATCTAAAATTAAATGGAACAAAAATTAATTAAATTGAATTAAATTACATTAAATAAATATTTTTATATATATATATATATATATATATAAATTATAATAATATAATTTATTATATATTATTATAAATTATAATATTATTATTATAATGTATAATATTTATAAATATTATATTTATTATAATATTATAATATTTATTTTATTTATTATTAATTATAATATAATTTATTATATATATAAATATATTTATATACAAATATAAATAAAGAAACTAAACGAACGACTGAATAAAATTATCGTCAATTTCGTATCGAACGTTTCGAGTTTAAATGAATTAAAAATTTAAAGGAATTTAAAAAAAATAAAATAAAATAAAATAAAATAAAATAAATAAGGAAATAAAAGGGAAGAAATTGAAAGGACGGGACAATGAGAGTGAATGAATAAATAAATATATAAATAAAATATAAACAAATATATATCAGTCACTTACTTATTATGAATATTCTGATTCGTACGTGGATCATCGGATGGTATAGGTAAATGTTGCATTGGAATTTCTGGTGTATTAATCGTTGGTAATAATGGCATTGGTGCATCATATCTATTCATTTCTATTATCTTACGATATTCGTCTACAAGCGCTCCGAAATTAGGCACCATATTAGCCATTAAATCTGTAAAATATGCATATATATATATATATATATATATATATATATATATATAATATTAATATACATACACATACACATACATATATTTTCAATTTTTTCATTCTGTCTTTTCTTTGAAATCATATTTTCATGTCATGAAATCATATTAAGAAAAAAAAAAATAAAAAAAGATACAAACGATACGTCAACACGGATAATAAAAAATGTACGATCTAAATCGATCAATTTTTTCTTTCTTTAATTTTCAGGTTCGCTTGTCTTTTTTTTTTTTTTCCTTCCTCTTTGACAAAGCGTTAAATCTCTGATCTAAAATAGCGATCGAAGGAGATCATTTGGAAAAATAATAAATGTTATGAATATTGAGTTATTGTATTATAAATATTAAATTTTATATTTATATATATATATATATAAATATTTAATAAATAAATGTATAAATGATTTATTTTTTTCATTGATCTTTTAAAACGACTAACGTTCGAGATTGAATTTGCTCTCTCTCTCTCTCTCTCTCTCTCTCTCTCTCTCTCTCTCTCTCTCTCTCCTTATTGAGATCATTCTGCGAAAATCTAGTCAAATTATTCAAATAAAAAATATTCAAATTATTAAATAGCTTATATTAATTCAGTCCAGTATCATCGTACGATATAACGTAAACGTGTTAGATCAAACGATATATCTCGTGTAATAGAAATTTTCTAAAACGACAAAAACAATACTAATCGAAATTTCATCATTTCATCCACAATCGAGAGCCATCTTTTTTGTCTCCATTTTCTATTCGATTCGAACGGTGAATATATATATATATATATATATATATATATATATATATTTTTTTTTTTTTTTTCTTTAACATCCATTCCTATCATTTCGTTGACTTACACGGATTCGGTACTGGCATCGGATGATTAGGATAATAAGGAGGAGGTAATGGCATATGCGGTGGTGGTATTGCGTATTCGTTCAATCGTTCTGGCGATTGAGAAGCCAATGCCGATGGTTCTCCCGATCCTGATAAATGTTTCCGCTTCTTTGGTTCCTCTTCGATCGATTCTATTGGATCCTTGTTTTCATCAACCTCAGTAGGTTTACAACGATTATTATCGATTGCCGCCACGAGTTGTAAATAGTTCGAGAATTTTAACCTCTCGCATTCGTAGTCGTAAAGATATTTCATGTACCTGAAATAACGTGTACACGTATATATTAATTCGTTATTATCTTTTTTATCTTGTTTCTTTATTTTTTATTTTTATTTTTATTTTTTTTTTTTACGGTCGTTAGAAATATTAGATGTCAGATAGGATCGTTCCAAACGATTTCTCCGTGCACGCTCGAACGAGAATATTATAAAAAAGATATATTGACGATAATGATTTATTATCATTTCGATCGATCGACAATATTACAATATTACGTTCGATGACGATTAATTTGTTTATCGATTTAATAATTTTGTTTGTTAATTAAAATAAATTGTTTCGTTTAATTATTTGCCATCGGATCGATGATATTGTTACTTCGTAAGAAAGATAAATCAAAGAAACAACGAATGGGAATACGAAATACAGGGTGGCGTCCAAAAAGTGTGTGACCAAACTTTTATACTAACGTATTGATGAGATCATACGTATGAGAGAAAAAAAAGTTCGCAGGAATTTATGCCAGGAAAATGTTTTTCATACAAAAGAAAACAAAAAAAAATAGATTTCTTTGTAGTAACATAAAATTAATATAATTTGTACTAATATATATATATATATATATATATATATATAAATTAAGAAAATTTCTCTGTAATATATACGATGTAATATATACAAAAAAAAGGAAGAAGGAAAAATTAATTGATTAATTAATTAACCCAATAATAAATTACTAAGAATATTTATAAATTAAGAAACAGTTGTTGGAAGAAATAGAAAAGAACAAATATATGTATATAATATATAAATAAATGAATATATATATATATATATATATATATATATTTAATATGATAGAAACAGATATGTGTATAAACATACTTCGAGGAACGTAAAATCGATGACTTTTATGTCGACAAAATATTGCAGCGTATAAACGATCATTAAAACCCATCCCTACCCCATCCCTCTAACCAACCTAACGAAGGGCCTCGCGATGACCTTGGAAGAGTGAAAAAAAATTGGATTTTTTTTCCCCTAGACTTATTCTTTCTTTAGGTCTTTAAATTTTGAACGTTTGGTAACAAACATGGACGACCAGCGAACACGGTAAAATCGTGTACATGAGGATATATATATATATATATATATATATACTATGACAAAAATGGCAAGAGTGGAACGACAGGGTGAAAATCCGTGAAACGTGAAGCATGAAACGTGAGCTGTGAAGAGGCACGAAGCGTGAGGCCTGAAGCGTTAGACGTTAGACGTTAGGCGTGAAGCGTGAAGCGTGAAACGTGAAACGAGAAGAGTGTGAGTCGATGAGAATATATAAACTTGCACAGAAATTATTTATGATATATATATATATATATATATATATATATATATATATATATATATCACACTCACGAATATATGAACAACGTGTACGACACATCGATAATCGTACAATATTTCATATCATATATGAAAAATGATATTATGTACTGTATAAAGGTTTGATTATAAATTAAGAACAAGTTTTTAGAAGCGATAGAAAACAAGAAAAATATATATATATATACATATACACACATATATATATATATATATATATATATATATATACTTTATATATGTAATATATATAATAAGTATTGGGTTGTCTGGAAAATTCGTATCGATTTTGAATGAAAAATTGAAACGTAGAATATTATATATTTATTAAATTATTATTATTGTTAAAATATTATCGGCACGAATAATTTCCTGGATGGCCCAATATTTATATATATATGTATAAAAATTTATACGTTTATAACATGTATGAATATATATATATATATATATATATATATATATATATATATATATATATCCTACTTACATGTCGCGCAAAATTAAACCACCCCTTCTTGATCTATTCTGCAAATTAAGCTCCTTCATGATATGTCGCCAATATTTCTTGTTTATTACATTGACCAGACCACCACGTTTTACCACTTGATTATATAGATCGTAAAGATCCACTATCTCGTTGTTGAAGACCGGCATTCGATAGATCGGTGTGTCTGTAGGTATGTTAAGGGTAGAGTCGGGGGGGGGGTTGAGAGGGAGAGCGGTCGGTGGGAGAAAGGAACAAAAAAAGAAAAATAGAAAATAAATGAACGAGCAAATAAATAAAGAATGCGAAGTAAAAGAAAAAGAGAAAGAAAATATCGACCACCACGAAAGTGTCACTCCTTGAATTAAAGAAGAAGATTCGCCGATCGTGATTATTGGATTCTAACGAAATCAAACAACGAATTTAACGAATGTGTCGATGTCAATTGGTTTTCTCCTTCTCTCTTTTTTCTTTCTTTTTTATTTTTTTTTTTTTTTTTTGTAAAAACTTATCGATCTTTTATTACTCGGCGATCAAATTTTGTTCTTCGAGAGAAATAAAATAAAGTCAAATCAAATAAAAGAGAAACAAGGAAAGGAAAGGAAAGAAGAGAAAAATCGTGTTAATTTTTACCGTTAAAAAAATAAACATATATATATATATATATATATATATATGTATGTATATATTTATGTTTCCATCTTTTTTTTATAATTCCAACTATTTTAATATCCCAATTGTTATCTCAATTATATCTTCATGTTACAAATTAATATTAACACTTGAATATTTCAAAAAAGTACATAAAAATATATATATATATATATATATATATATATATATATATATACATACATATATCTTTTTTTTGCAATAAAATAAATATGTCGCATTATTGAAAAGTTATTAAAGAAATGTGGTATACATTTTGTCTGTTTGTTCATTCGTTCGTCCGTTTGTATTTTTCCTTTTCTTTTCTATTCTACGAAGAACAAATTATTAATTAGAATACTCACCCCGTCTGGCCATGAAATTGAATAGATCTTTAAGAAATTGTTTGCGGATCGGATCGTCGTCCCTGAGCGCATACATTTCCCTCTACAAAATGAGAAGAACGAAAAAAAGAAAAAAAGAAATACATGAAAGCGGAAAAAAGAGCGAAGATATATATATATATATATATATATATATATAAAATCGCGATTGGAATAATTCATATAATTATAATTATACGTGACGATGATAATTGTGCTTGTAAATTAGTTATCGTCGAATTATCATCAAGACGACGTTAGCGTACGATCTTGATCATGTCGAGGAACGAGTGAGAAAGATAGAGATAGATAGATGGATAGATAGAAGCGAGAGAGAGAGAGAGAGAGAGAGAGAGAGAGAGAGAGAGACGACCAGAGGATCTGAGTGCATGCATTTCCCTCTACAAAATGAGAAAAACGATAAAAAAAAAAAGAGAGAAAAGAAAACCCGAAGACAGAAAAAAGAGCGGAGAGAGAAAGAGAAAGATATATACATATATATATATATATTATACATACATATATATTATATATACATATATATTATATATATATATATATATATAAAATCGTGATTGGAATAATTCATATAATTATAATTATACGTTACGATGATAATTGTGCTTGTAAATTAGTTATCGTCGAATTATCATCAAGACGACGTTAGCGTATCATCTGGATCATGACGAGGAACAAGTGAGATAGACAGAGATAGGTAGATGGAGATACGAACGGAGAAAGAGAGAAAGAGATAGAGAATGTGTGCGTGTGAGAGAGAGAGGGAGAGAGAGAGAATGAAGAGAGAAAGAAGGATAGAAGATATATAATGGTTAAGTTGGTAGCATATGAATTCAATGGGAGAAAGAGAGAGAGAGTGAGAGATGGTTGTTCGACGATAGGGGATTAAGAGGGGGTTGGGGGTGTAAGAGGGAGGCTGTTTAACATGTTTTTACACGACAGTGTGATGTAGCAAGCGACCTCAAAACCAATGTGAACGTTTCTATTTGTTCGAATACTTCTATCTCTCTCTCTCTCTCTCTCTCTCTCTCTCTCTCTCTCTCTCTCTCTCTCTCTCTCTCTCTCTCTTTCCATTCGACCCTCGTACGCATGACTCCAATGCTTTTGAGAGAATAAAAGCAATGCAACTTCTCTCTCTCTCCCTTTCTCTCTGTCTCTGTCTCTGTCTCTGACCTTAAAGAGCTTAAAATTTTTGGTTACAAAAAGCGAAGATAATTTTAGAAAGTATTCGACGTTCGGTAGGAAAACGGAAATAAAGAAAGAAAAATAAAGGAAATGGAGAGAGAAGGACAGAGAGAGAGAGAGAGAGAGAGAGAGAGAGAGAGAGATCGTCGAATTCCTTTCGAGACATCGTCAGGATGTTTCAAGGACATTTGACATTTTTCAGGAAAACCTTTTCGTACTACCTGAAAGGATTAATTGCAAACTGTAAGACGGTACTAAATGAAAGTTTCAACTTTCATACTGACCGTTCATCATCATTCATTATAAAATAATGTCAATTCCTATGCGAACATATATTTGTTCATTGTTTTTTGTCTATCTCTCTCCCTCTCTCTCTCCCTCTCTCTCTCTCTCTCTCTCTTTTCTTTTCTTTTCTTTTTCTTCTTCTTACTTTCATTGTTATTATTATTTTTATTATGTCTTTTTTCTTTTTTTTTTTTTAACGCGTCCAATTAATATGCATACTATATCGATTTATTATTTATTATTATTATAAATAATAATTTATTATTATAAATCGATATTATCGTTTCGTAAAACTTTTATTAATATTTATATTTAAGAAATAGAATTCTTTCTTTTTCTTTTTCTTTTCATTTCATTCTTTCTTTTTTTTTTTTTTGCGTTTTATCATTTTTTTCGATGCCATCTTCCACACTCACGCACATTTATGCATTGTTATTATTATTATTATTATTATTATTATTATTATTATTATTATTATTATTAATGTAATCATTCTCATTCGCTTTTTACGAATAAAAAAATAGAAGTTTAATCGTTCAACGGATTGTGTCTACGTTTCATTCATTAAAAAAAAATAAAAAATAAAGAAGAAAAAGACAAAAGAAGAAAAGAAAAGAAAAGAACTAATAAATAAAGGACGAAAGACAAGGACAGAAACTGCAGTAAATGTCCTTGCTACTCACTTAGGTATACCACTAAGGATAATGTAAACGTACCCTAAGCGAGGTAATATCCCTTTTTTTTATCTTTTTCTTTTCTTTTCTTTTCTTTTCTTTTCTCTTTTTTTTTTTGAAAACGAAAGAAAAGAAAGGAAGAAGAAAAGAAGGGCCGAAGCTCTCCCCACGTCTTTCGTCAATGAATAGAAAGATAAAGAGAGAGAGAGAGAGAGAGAGAGAGAGAGAGAGAGAGAGAAAGGCCACCATCTGTCAACCACATGATTAATCATCCTTCTCTCTCTCTCTCTCTCTCTCTCTCTCTCACTCACTCTCTAAATCAAGACCATACGTTAAATTATTGTCCAAAACCAATACCATATTATTTATCGTCATACTAATCGCCAAATCGTAATTATATCCTCGTCGTCATTGTTGTCTCATTTAGAAATAAATAAAAAAAAAAAACAAAAAAAAAAATAAAAAAAAAGAAAAAAAAGTATTTTTTCTTTCTTTTTTTTTTAACATACTTATCGTTACTATATAGTTACGAACTTACAGCTATTAATCGCTATACACCAAGTATATGGTACATAGTGTTTTAACATAGTGGAATACGTACGATTAGCAAGCGCGTGGCCGTTCGTATTGAAAGGTTATAATAATCATGAATATTATATTCGATCGAACGATTAATATTTATCGATGATAATCTTGTTTTCTTCTTCTTCATTTTTTTTTTTTTTTTTATAATTAATATTTATCAATAATTTGATCTCGTTCCCTAAGTTATGAGATAATATTTTAATAATGATTATTTATTCGTTCGACGTTATTTATCAGCCAAATTAAAATTGAATATGCACACACATGCACACACACACACACACACACACACACACACACACACACATACACACACAAAACATGCACACACACACACACATATATATCTATAAAGAATATGTTATAAAGAATGGAATGAAAGTGGAAGGTGAATGTGAGTAGGCTCGTGCCAAGCCTATTATCTGCATGGGTTCTTTTTTTCAATGAATGGGAGAAAGAGAGAGAGAGAGAGAGAGAGAGAGAGAGAGAGAGATGGGAGAGGGAGATGGGAGAGGGAGATGGGAGAGGAAGATGGGAGAGAGAGATGGGAGAAAGAGATGGGAGAAAACCCATCGAGCGAAGGACGACGACGACGACGACCATCACCATAGTGACCGGTAACCACCATATAAGTCTCGCTTAATGGTCACCCTTGGTTGCCCTTTAGCTTACCTTTTTTTTCCCGAACTGACATGGGGATGCCCTAAGATGAGTGCCACTGGCAATTGGGTGCTAAACATAGAAAGTCCCACTTGACTTGGGATCTGACAATGACAAACAAACTATTCGAAAGAAAGAGAGAGAGAGAGAGAGAGAGAGAGAGAGAAAGAGATAGATAGATAGATAGAATAATAGATGGAAAGAGAGACAGAGTGAGATATCTCTTTCCTTTTCTTTTCTATTCTTTTCTATTCTTTTCTATTTTCTTTTTCTTTTTCTTTTTCTTTTATTGCTTTCGCAAAATCCGTTAGATCCTCTTTTCCATTTATGAGACCTTCGTCATATTATCCCTGGTCGTCCGTTTATTTTAAAATATTAATTGATATTAATTTTAATATAATATTGTTTTTAGGATGTTATTATTTAATGGATATTATTTGTTAGATTGGCAAGGATAAAATTTGTGGCTGATCGCTTTCTTTTCGTATCAAATTAAATATTAATGCGTTTAAAGGAAAAGAAAGAAAAGAACAACAAAAGAAGAAAATATATTACAATGTTTAAAAACTATATCGTATTAAATTCAATATTAATACATTTAAAAAAAAAACAAAGAAAATATTTTACACATTCGTACGTGTATAATTTTGTTATTAATTTCCTATTGGAAAGCCATTGGATTGAAAAAAAAAAAAAAAAAAAAAAAAAGAAAAACCATTGCGAATTGTTAACGGATATTAATTAAAAGCGATGAAAAGACCTCAAAAAATAAAAGAAAAAGAAAAGAAAGAAAGAAAGAATGAGAAAAGAAAGAAAGAAAATAATTAAGAAATATTACTAAATGTGAATGTAAGTGATAGATATTATTATTAAATGTGTTACGTGAAATCTCGTGAACGTTTCATTTGACATATCGATCATAAATATCAATTATTTGTATTAGAACAACCTCGAGTATACTATTATAGAACGTTAGGGGACAATGTGGAATCGATATTAATATTAGAAATCATGGAAACAAATTGAAAGTGAAAGTGAACGAAAAGCAAGACAAAAAAAATGTAAATACACAAACATATATATATATATATATATACATTTCAAATATAAATAGTTCTAATCCCTTCTAAACATATCTCGATATAATCTCGTTCGATCGAACGATCGTAATAATACATGAAATAATAACATGACGAGAAACAAAAAAAAAATAAAGAAAGAAAAAGAAGTAATAGAAAAACGTAATGACGTCACTGTTAACGAACACGAGAAGGACAAAATATGTATATATGAATGTAAAATGTAGATATATATATATATATATATATATATATATATATATATATATATATTATATGTAAAATGTGTGTGTGTGTGTGTGTGTGTGTAAAATGTAGATACGTGTACGTGTGTATGTTCGTTTGATTTAATAAAAATCTAAAAGACATATTTCAAAAATATTTTACAATTCAATTCGAACCGTCCGACATGTAACGATTTAATATTACAATCTATTTCTTTGTAATATCTATGCTTTATATTATTCTCATTACACACACACACACACATATACACACTTGCACGTATGCATATATATATATATATATATATATATATATATATACACACACACACATGTATTTATATATCCGCAAATAGAAAAGAAATAACTTTTTTGGCGGGAAGAAACAAACGACAAAAAAAAAAAGAAACCGAAGAAGAGGAAGAAGAAGGAGAAGAAAAAAAAGAGAGACGAAAGGATAAAAAAAACAAAAGAAAATACAAAAAGAAAAAAAAAAAGAAAAAGATCGATTCTTACCAAAATCGAGAGTTGCTTTGCAACGGTGTATATCTGTGCACGTGTATCGGGTGTCGATGAACGTTCCTCGTCGGCCTCGGTCAGTACAGAATTTTGATAATCCTCGGACAACGTCGATCCTGAATCCTTATTCGGCGTCGATCTTTGCTCATCGATCAACTTACACTCATCGTTTACGCTCGAGGTAAATCCTTTACTCGTACTCGGTATAGATCCTCGATTTACAATCGTCGACGTAGATCCTTCCTTTCCGATCGTAAGAAACCCTTGATTTTCCGATTCCACGAATCCACGATCGGCGCCTATTATAGATCACGATTAATCGATTAACGATCCATATATATACCGTATAACGATCATAAACGTTCTATAGATCGTTTCTATAGATCGAAAGTTTCGTTGATTACCGATCGGCACGGACGATCCATGATTCGTCGTCGATGGGTAGCCATGATTTTCAATCCGTGGATATTCTTGATTATCCACACGTGAAAATTCGATTGAAAATCCTCGACGATTCTCCGTATGGATCGGTATAGATCCTCGATTTAAATCGGGCGTGGACGTTCTGTTTAACGTCATCGTGGGAGATCCACGATCGACCATGGACGAAAATCGACGATATTCCGAAGATACGGATCCATGATCGCTACTGGATCCTTGATTTACGTATTCTTTGTGGTCGTTCGATGATCCACGATTCTCTTCGATCCTCGTCAATGCCGCGCGATTCATATTCGTAGATCCATGCTCCCGATCGATCACGGATTTTGGATTATTCTTTGTCGTTGACTTAACGTTCGCGGAAATATTATCGTTCGGGTTGTCGTCAAAACCCTCCATATTTTCGTCGCTCGTTTCCATTGCGCACAACGGCAATGGTTCCTTGTTTTTAACTCGCATCTTTTGAGAACAGCTTTAACAGGCGCCACGGGTCGTCCGAGATAACAAATGATGATGATTACGATGACGATGACGATGATGATGACGATGATTAATAAAAAAAAAAAAAAAAAAAAAAAAAAAAATGGACGATTCACTGGCGCTAATAATAAAGCTCGAGAGGAGCGGGGTCCTCGTCGGCCCTTATTTTATTACTTTTTTTTATTTACTTATCCAACGTCGCGTTGTTTATATATATATATATATATATATATATATATATATATATGTATCTATACTTCTCTTTTTTTTTTCTTTCTTTCTTCCTTTTATATATTTTATTTTATTATTATTTACCCTTTCTTTTTGTTATTTAAAAAAATTTTTTTCTTATCGTTTAATATATATATATATTTTTTTTTTCGTCAAAGCCTCTTTTATATTATTTCTCTCTCTCTCTCTCTCTCTCTCTCATTCACTTTTACTCTTTCTTCTATTTTTCCTTTGTTTTGTAAATATATGTGTGTGTGTGTATGTGTATGTGTCTCTTCACTAATTCGTTAACTAATCAATGAAATAATAGTCACTTTTATAATGCACCTTCCTCTGGCCTTTCCAAACTCCTTTCGAAATTACGTCGTTCGATAGAAACAAACAAACAAACAAACGAACAAACAAACAAGCAGCGAACGAACGAACGAAATTCCATTTAAAAGAAAAGTTTCCATATAAGTACATATATCTATACTAATACTACTATACTCAATACATAATTGAGATAAGTCGAGTTAATTAAGAGTGAGGATAAATCAAGAAAAAAGGAAAGAAAAAAAATAAAAATAACCAAACAAAAAAGAAAATTGGAAGAAGAAGAAGAAATTGAAGATGAAGAAAAAGATGTGCCAGTCGTTAAGGATGACGGGTGGGGGATGGTAGAGTATGTATATATATACACAACACACACGCGCGTAAAACAAAACAAAAATCAAATAAGAGAGAGAGATAGTAGAAGAAAACGTCAAAAGTTCGAAAGTTCACGCTGCGCCGTCGACAGTGAGACTGATTGAATAGATTCGAGCGACAACGAAACAAGGATGAACAGAGTAAGATTGTGGAGAGGGGGGTGAGGGTGGGGGATAAGAAATAGGATGACGATAATTCTCTCCGTCTTTTTCTAAATTTTGTTTCTCTTCCTTTTTTCTTCTTTTTTTTCTCCCCGCCCGTCTCCCTTTTTTCCGCCAATGCCGTTACGCGTACATTTTATAGGGATTGTGCCGATTGAAATCGTATCTCTCTTTTCTTTCTTCTACCACTTTCTCCTCCTTTCTTTCTTTCTTTTCCTTCGCACCAATCGAAAACACGATACTTTATTATTATTATTATATAATAGAGAGAGAGAGACGAATCAAGAGATAACCAATGACACGTGCGTACGCGTTCGCGTCCACTCGCGATCTGACCGCGGTGAGTGCAGCGTGTCGCTGAACGCTGGACATTTCCCCCACCACAGGACCCTACTGGCCATCAGCGTTGGCTACTCGTTGACGCTCGGTTAGAGGGCGTGGTCTACACGGTGGACCTGTACACCACGCCTGCCAATCGTAAGAGTTTGTAAAACGACTCGTGTCGTATCTTACGTGGGTTTATGCAGGTACAATTTTTTTTTTTTTATTGTAGGGTTTTTGTTATTATCATTATCATTATTATTATTTTTGTTTTCACATTAAATAACGACTAACGAGACGCGATACAATCGAATACATTTAACGACGGACGATATCGTTCTCGTGGATTCGTAAAGAATTGAGAAAATTTGATTAGATTAGGTCGTCAAGTATGAGATTTGTAGTTATAAACGTCTAAATGAGTATTTCTTTTTTTTTTCCTACAAATTTCGTCGTTGGATTCATTCGTTGGACGTCAACGATCGATGGACGATATTGTTCTTGATTTTCTTTCTAAAATAGAGAGAGAGAGAGAGAGAGAGAGAGAGAGAGAGAGAGGGAGAGAGAGAGAGAGAGAGAGGGAGAAAAAAAAGAAAGCAAAAAAAATGTCATCTTCGAATTATTATTATTATTATTAGGTGAATTTATACGTTTATTATATATACGTTACATATTAGACGAATCTGCAGGTAGTATCATTAGACTTATCGTTCGATCGTTTGAAAAGAGAAAAAAAAGAAAGTAAGAAAGACAAAAGGACGATATAATTTTAGAACGATGACGATTGTTAGCTTTCTAATATTATGGACAATAATAAAAATTTGTTATAGCTATATATCATCAATAACATCGGAAATCCGTGAATATTAAGATTTAAGTAATGTCCTTAAATATTACGATTTAAGTAGTAATGTCCGTGAGATTAACGTTGAACGAGGTATTAAGAGATTAGACGGGGGTACAATACAAGTACCTTGGGTACTTTCTAATCTGAGAATTTCAAAGATATTTAGGTTTACGACCGGAACTAAGTAATTTTCATGAACGTCGTCATACGAACAACCATCGGATTAAATTATAATAAAAATTCGTAAACGTTGAAACATTCGTAATAAATGAAACTCACAAGATCGCGATATTTTCCCAAAATTTTAATTATTTCTTTCGTACGTTTTCTTTTTCTTTTTCAAATAAAAATTCGTCGATAATAAAAAAAGAAATTGAAAATTTTTTCGACTCGAACAATCGAAAAATTGGCCGTCGCGAATTAATCGATTAAAATAACTATCAAAATAATTTAACGTACGTAATTAAAAAATATATATATATATATATATATATAAAAGATTGGACGAAACACTATAATCGTTGTTGCGATATGCACTTAATAACAATGGTTAATATCGTCGTTATAATATGCATCTGATTAAAATGTTTAATCTTCGTCGATTAACGAATTTTTTTTTATTTGTCGTGTGTAAAAAATTTTGTTACCTGTCGCGTGTAAAGAATTTTGTTATTCGTCGCGTATAACAAATTTTCAATCGAAGCTCCGTAATTGGATGTCCAACGATAGTAAACAAACGTTCTGGTCGATAATATAATTTCCGATAACGTAAACTTAATTTATATCTTTCAATCTATTTTTAATTTATATCATATTATGTATATTATGTACTATTGTAGATTATTACATTTTATACATTATATTGTTATTATAATTTTATATAAATAATTATGTATGTATGTATGTATGTATGCGTGTAAGCAAAAATATTATTCAATCGAAATTTGAACGTACAATCGAATATTTATCGGTAGTAATGTATCATCTCGTTCATTGGCGCGTGGAATGTCAAATGCATAAAATTAAATGATGCAGAAAGGAAAAAAAATTAGTAACATTTAAAAGTGATTTGAAGTCAATGATAATTACAATAGTTTGCCGCTAGAGGCGCAAGAAGTATCTATATTATTAACCATCGATCCTCTATCGGCAGAACAGTTCGATGATTGCTGTCGGTATTTCACATTTTCAAGACAATAAGAAAGAGGGGAACGAAGGAAAATTAAGGTAAGCGACAAATTATAATCTTTCAAATTCATTTACCCTGAGATACGTTTAGAGATTACGTTTTTGTGTAACAATTTTTATATATCGAACGATTGGATTAATTGGTTTTAAATCATGCGTTTCGATATTTGGAATAAAATTATTGATGTAATTATAGAAAAAAAGAAATGTCCTGATCACAAATTCGTGTATATATATATATATATATATATATATATATATATATATATATGTTTCTATGTCGACAGCATATTCATACATCTGTTTTGGTACGTAACAACAATGTATGTCATTTTCAATGATAAACGCGTTTATAATAATTATATTTTAATCATTTCTAATTGTAATTAATTGTTAATATGTTTAATAATATCTTTCTTGATATATATATATATATATATATATATATATTGAGAATATTTTATACAAATTAGATCGTTAATTAACGTGTATATATGTATATTTATATATATATATAATAATAATATTAATTTTATATGATACTGTGAAACAATTTATACTGTTAACGATTCATAGACTCTTTTTTTTGATAAAACTTGTTTATCAATCTGTATTATCTTCCGATCGTCGGTAAGGAAGTTCTCTGTAGATCATTATCGACCGAGTGTCGATCTAATCAAAAAGATGATAAAAACGAGATTTGTAGATCATCTGACATGATATATTCATTCGTTGGCCAATATGTGCGCTAAGAGAAATAATATTGAGATTATTATCTTATTTTAATTCAACGATCTCGATGGAAAGGAAAATCAATAATTTTTTATTATACAAATATTTTTCATTCGGGGGAGAAGGGAAGGAAAGGAAAGGGAACGAATTTGTTTATCGTTCACGTCGATTACATGGCTTATTATTTATATAATTAACGGAATAAAATTATGGAAATCATTTTATTTTTTTTCTATCTCGATCATCTTCACGAAGATGAAAGAGAAGCTTGTATAAAAAAAAAAAAAATGAACAAAAAAGAAACAAATTCTTTGAAAGTAGAAAGAAACAAACTAATTGAATGGGGAAGCACATGCACACAAACACACACACACACACATATTTTATATGAAATATATATATATATATACATATTTGTGTGTGTGTGTATAAAATTCAAACATAGAATTGATACTTAAAGAAATCACTTTATTTTTTTACATTATCATCATTAAACTGATCTATAATATGTAGTAATCGCGTAAAACAGAAGATAATTAAACGGAGAAAGAAAATAATAATAATAATAATAATAATAAT
>OU426866.1:3985601-3990601 GCA_911387685.1 Dolichovespula media
TTATTATTATTATTATTATTATTATTATTATTATTATTATTATTATTATGAACTTACATTGTACAACAAAAACTTGAAGTTAACCTAAATTATGTTTATCATTTGTAATATATAATGCATTCACGATGCAATGCTCCGTGATGTCTTCCCATTTTCATTATGTGTCAACGTCGTCGTCGATGATGTTGATGATGACGATGTCGTATTCTTCGAATCCGTTTGGGCAAATAATACTCCTTGATATGTGACACCGTTTAGTTCTACGCTGACCACCAAGGAATTTTCACCATTTTTCCCATCTACGTGTAAAATAAGAAAGAAAAATAAGATAGTAAATCAGGAAGTATATACATATGTATTTTTTTTCGTTAGTTAGTTATATAGCTTTTAATTTTGACAGTGTAAAATTGTTATTACACACACACACACACACACACACACACACACACACGCATATATTTTTTTTAATCAATTTAAAAATTAAGATGAAAAAAAAAGATACATTTATGTGTGTGTGTATTAATATTATTTTTTTTTTTAATTTTTATACGCAAGATTTAATTTGAAAAAATTTGGGGAACAAGAAACTATAAACACAAGTATGGATCTTAATATTGTTTGCGTCATTTTATATGCAGACAATTTTTACTCATTTTTTTTTTTCTTTTAAATTCAGATATTTTAATCGGATTCTTTTTTTCTTACTTTCAAATTTTAAGTATGGAAATAAATAAAAAAAGAATATGTGTGTGTGTGTATGTGTGTATGTGTGTGTGTTGCAGAATTGCGTTCCACGATAGAAAAAAAGAAAAGGAGAAAAAAAAATAGAAACATTTCATCATCTAGTTCGTTAACGTTACTAAAGATTAATGAAGGATACAAAAAAAGAAAAACATAAATAAATAAAATAAAATGAAGGAAAAAAGAAGAAGAAAAAATAATTACAAACAAACTGAAAATTAAGGAATTCGTCGAGATTAACGACGAATATAATTGTATGAAATATCAATGAACTTACGTTATGCGTTGCGAGAAGACATTATGATCGTATTTGTTCGATATATAAATTAAAAAAGAAAAGGAAACAAAAAACAAGAAAAAATTGAACGAATAAATAAATAAATAAATTAATTAATTAATTAATGAGAATCAACAACGCGTGTCAGTTCAATGATATCGCGTGATCGTGTATAGACAAAACAAAAAAAAAAACATAAGAAAAAAAAAAACGAGAGAGACAAAAAGATGTCAAAAAAAAAAAAAAATATAATACACATGCCTCGATTGCAAATTTTGATGTGGGTTCCTGTGGAAGTAGAAGGATTTTTATCAGGTGGGTTATCCTCCTCGCAGAGTAGTCTTTTAGCGGCCGGTGGGCCTTGTTCATTATCCTTTCTAGTATGAAAACTGCTGCCAGATGAAAGTGGACTCGGTCCAGATGGCGAGGAACATGCCGGCGAGGACCTATAGTAATAACAACAACAACAACAACAACAATAATAATAATAATAATAATAATAATAAACAAAACAAATAAATGAGCAACGAATGAAGCGTGGTAAAAGCGAAAGGTTTAAAAATCTAACCCGAAAAAATTCATAAAAAAAAGAAAAAGAAAAAGAAAAGAGGAACAAATTTCTGGATTGAATATTTAACGGGAACAAAGAAAGAAGAAAATTTATGAAAACACCATGACGGCCATAAAGCCATGAAAATATATATATATATATATATAAATATGTGTCTCCTCACCTAAGTCCAAGATCCAATGCCTCTCTTTGCGGTTCCGGGCTTGATGCATGTTGTAACGGAGATTGTGACGTTTGCGGTGATAATGGTGGTGGGTGTATTACTGCCGAATATATGGGGTTATTATTTCCGTACATTCCCCATAGGGTTAACCGTGACATCTCGTAAGTGCTCGCGTTCGTGTCTTTAGGTGGGGTCGACGAGGGTGGCGTTGAACTTCCTTGACGATTAATCATTGGTGGCGGAGTTCCTGCTCCGGCGTTTCTTAATTCCTTGTTTAATAATTTTACGTATTCGACCATACGCGCCTCGAACTCGGATGGCGCCAAATTTGTCATAGACACTGTCGAAAGGAAACGCAGATGGTAAATTATTCATTCATTGCAATACTACCTTACGTTCTATTCGATTCTTTACTTTCTTCGAATTAATCATATTTAAAGAAAATAAAAAAAAAAGAATAATAAATTAAATATATATTATAGGTAATATATATATATATATATATATATATATATTTATTTATTAAATATATATTTAATATATATATATTTAATTTTTTTTAATTTTGATAATACAAAAATTATATATTATAATTTAATAATAATATTAATATATTAATATTATTATTTTTATTAAGCTGTACACACACACACACACACACACATATATATACAGGATATTTCAACTAAAGGAAGCCGCCTATATATTTTCTTCGTTTTTTATTTTTTTTTTTATACTTTGAATGATTTAAAAAGAGGTGTATTATGAATAGTTTATATATATATATATATATATATATATATATATATATATATATATATAATAGTATAATGTTATGTATATTATAATGTTATGTATATTCCTTTAGCTAAAACACCCTGTGTATATATACATAACGACGAGATTTAAATTCTAAGAAATGTCATAATCTTAATTGTTTTCTAAAGAAAGAAAGAAAAAAAAAAGAAAGAAAAAAAGAACTGAGAGAGAGAGAGAGAGAGAGAGAGAGAGAGAGAGAGAGAAATGAAGAAGACAAAATTCTATTGAAACAAAACAAGTATAGTATTTTATAGATTCCGTATAAATATAATAAATTTTTTGTTTTCTTTCCTCAAAAAACAACAACAACAACAACAACGAACACTTTGGATTAAAATTGTAATAAGTGACTATCTACGTCCTTCTACGTTCTATCTATGAAAGAAACGAAAAAATAAAATAAAATAAAATAAAATAAAATAAAATAAAAAAAGAAACGAGAGAGAGAGAAAGAGAGAGAGGGAGAGAGAGAGAGAGAGAGAGAGAGAGAGAGAGAAAAGAATCCATCACCCTCCTTACACCCCCGACAACAAACGAAACCAATCAAAATATTTAAATCGTCAAATACGAATTCTTTCGGATGATGTATTATAGTAAATTAGGGAAGTATTGGAAACGGTAGCACTGTAATAGAAAATTGGGACGAGGGTTGTTTGAGAGTTGAAAGTAGAAGAAGAAGAAGTAGAAGAGGAGGAGGAGGAGGAGGAGGAGGAGGAGGAGGAGGAGGAGGAGGAGGATGGAAGAGAAGAGATGAGATGGAGTAAGAGGAGTAGTTGGTGGAGGAGGACGAGGAGGATGAGGAGGATGACGAGATGGAAGAGGAGAGGTGAGGTGGAGTAAGAGGAGTAGGTGGGAGGAGGAGGAGGAGAAGGAGGAGGAGAAGGGGTAGGTAGGGAAATAGGAATGCTCGTTAGCAAGAGTCATCCGTTAACGCCTGTCTCTCGAAGGATCGTACAATCAATTACGTCTCCTCTTTCTCTCTCTCCCTCCCTCCCTCCCTCTCTCTCTTTTTCTCACTCTCTCTTTCTATCTATCTCTCTCTTTCTCTGTCCGTCTAACACGTCATCGTTGTGGCTTCTAACTAACGATTTAAAATAAACTCGATCTTTCTCTTTCCAGTTCTTATATATATATATATATATATATATATATATATATATATATATATATATATATATATATATATATATACATATATATATACATATATACGTATATCTATGTATATTTTTACTACTTTGATGAAATATCTTTTATCTCTCTCTATCTCTCTATCTCTCTCTCTCTCTCTCTCTCTCTCTCTCTCTCTCTCTCTCTCTCTCTCTCTCTCTCTCATTATTATTATTATTAATCATTATTATTATCGATTATTATTATTATTCTTATTATTATCATCGTCGTCGTCGTCGTTATCATCTTGTAACTTCAATTCGTATCCTTATTTTCCTCTACCCCGCCCCCCGCCCCCCCCCCCGCCCATCTGCCGCCATCCCTAATTACGCAATCGAATAATAATCATCGAGATATCTCGTTTATCATTAAACTTACAGGTTGGCGGTTGGCCCAACGGTCCCTGGGGGTGTTGAGCGTGGTGCGAGTGATGGTGTTGGTGGTGGGGCATATTCGTGTGAGCCGAATGTCCGTTAACCAATGACTGTCCAGCTCCGTGATGACCCGCTACCGCGGTCACCAATGACAGCGGTGACATTTGGGCCCGCATCGCCAACGAGACCGGTTGATTCCTTTGAACCAGGGCCTCGCCGGCCGGTCCTGCGGCAGCGTAAGTTCCGTAACTGCTCCTGCGGCCCTCACGACGGTTACCATCGATCGCTGCCTGAAGTTCCGCAGGAGTCGATAATCGTCGTTTCTCGCACTCGTACGGGTAGAGATATTTCATGTATCTGAAGATATTTATGAAGAGGAACGAAAATAAAAAGACAATTAATAATAATAATAATTATAATAATAATAATTATGATGATGATGATGATGATGATGATGATGATGATGAGCATGATGATGATGATAATGAGTATGATGATGAGTATGATGAGTATGATGATGATGATGATGATGATGATGATGATGATGATGATGATGATGATGATATGATTATTGTTACAGTCGTACTGTCGTACAATGATTATTACAGTTATTATTGTAATAATTATTTCTTTTTTTTTTTTCTTCTTTTTCTTTTCTTCAATGGAACAAAAAACGAATGAAGGAAGAGAAAGAGAGAAAGAAAAAGATGGAAAGATACGAAAGAGTTATGGGAAATAATAATCGTCTTCGCAATCATTCGATGATTTGTAAAAAAAGATAAATGAAGGAGAATTTTCATTTCTTTTTTTTTCAGATGATACAAAAAAAAAGAAAAAGAATAAAAGGAGGAAAAGAGAGAAAGATACGTAAGAGTTACAGGAAAT
>OU426866.1:3998101-4005601 GCA_911387685.1 Dolichovespula media
ATTAATAAGATATACGAACGATTTTATTTCCGTCGATTTCTCTTTTCGAGCAAAAGAAAAAGAAGAAAAGAAAAGATTTAAGAAAGAGAAAGAAAACAAGGAGGGACGAAAATGAATCCTAAGGGGAAGGGGACATCAATGAGTGGATATAGAAAAATTGAAGAAGAATCCAAAAATTTGTTTCTGTAATTTTGAAGAATAAAGAAAAGAGAAGACGTTGCATCACCGTTGTTAACGTAGTTGATAAAATGAAGAAGAAAAAAAAAAAAAAAAGAAAAAAGAAAACGAGAGAGAGAAATGAAAACTAAATTTTCATTGAATTCTCCCTCTTTTCTTTTTTTTTTTTTTTTTGTCTTTTTCCTTTCCGAGGAAACAACAAAGGAAGAGAAAAGAAATAGGACGTCCTCTCGTTGTTGAAAAAAAAAGAAAAAAAAAAAAAAGAAAAATAAATAACGAGTTAAAAAAAAAAAAATTGATAACCTTAGTTATTAGCGTCGTTGCTTCGAATGGGAAAAAAAATACATTTGTATTGGCTTCTTCTTCTTCTTCGTTTTTCTTTTTCTTTTTTTTTTTTTTTTTTTTTTTTTGTTTATTTCTTTCTTTCTTTTTCTTATTCGACGAAAAGATCGAACCAACGTCATTGAATAACCGTTGTCATTTTTGAGACAGTTAAAAAAAAGAAAGAAAGAAAAAAAGAGAAAATTAAATAAATAAATAAATAAATAAACAAATAAATACATAAATCAAACAATAATTAAATAAATAAATAAATCAATCAATCAATCAATCGTAGGACTATTAATCCGAATTGCTTCTGCTCGTCGGAGTAGTAAACGAAAAGGAAGACGAAACGTGAGAGAATTGGCGAATGACGAAAGAGAAAAATGAAAAATAAAAAAAAAAGATTAAAAATAAAAGAAAAAAAAAAAAAGAGAGAAAAAACAGAAATGGAAAAACAGTAGACAAAAGAGAACAATTAAAAGAAAAAGTAGAAAGAATAAAGAAGAAGAAGAATGGAAAAGAGAGAGAGAGAGAGAGAGAGAGAGAGAGAGAGAGAGAGAGAGAGCAAAAGAAATGAACAAAATTAATTAAATAGAAAAAAGAAAAGAAAAGAAAAAGGATAGCCTAACCCTCGTCTAAAAACTAAGTCCAATGAAAGTTTTTTTCTTCCTTTTTTTTTTTTTTCTTCTTCCTTCTTTTTTTTTGTTTTTCAAAACTTTATCGAAAAGACAAACGAGATTGTATAAAACGTACTACTTAAGTGTCTGTAAAAGAGAAAGAGATGGAAATTCAGGAAGACTGTATAATTTACGCGAAATACGACGAGCGAGAGAGATCGAACGAACGAACGAACGAACGAGTGAGAGAGAGAGAGAGAGAGAGAGAGAGAGAGAGAGAGAGGGAGAGAGAGAGAGAGAGAATTCCTTTAAAAAGAGGGGAGGACCAAGTCGTCCTTATTCGTCGCGTGATGAACGACGGCAAATTCGTCGATGGTTTACGTACGAGGCAGCGCGCAAACCGCTGAATTTTACGAGGTTTGCCCAGGGGCTGCAAAGGGGTAAGAAGAGGAGGAGGAGGAGGAGGAGGAGGATGAGGAGGATGAGAATGAGGAGGGGGGATCGGCAGGAGAGGAGGGCGTTAACAAGAGTAGTAACGAATTCGCGAGCATCACGCGAACGGCACGCTTTTACGAGCCTCTTTGCGAACATCACAGGTGGTATGACAAAACGATGAAAAAGAAAAGGAGAGAGAGAGAGAGAGAGAGAGAGAAAGATATATATATATATATATATATATATATACGTGTCTATATAAGTATATGCGTGTATGTATGTATTTATGTATGTATGTATGTATGTATGTATTTACGTATGTATGTATTTATGTATAGAAGGGGCGAAGTATTTTGTAAGACAACTAACTGAGATAATCAATTCGATTTAGTACGAATTATTTAATTTAATTTAATTTAATTTAATTTAATTTAATTTAATTTAACTTTTTTCTTTCTTTTTTTTTTTTTTTTTTTTCGTATCGAAAAAGAAAGAGTAAAATTATTTCTATAGAAAGTACGCTATTTAATCTGGATTTGTTTCCGTTTTTTTCTTTTCTTTTTTTAGTTTTTTTAATTATCTTATCTAGTCATTATTATTTATTTTATGTATACATATATGTATGCATGTATGTATGTATGTATGTATGTACAAGAGGAATGGAGTATTTTCTAAGACGATTAAATGAAATAATTAATTCGAATTAGTACGAACTATTTAATTATTTAATTTATATTAATTTAATTTAATTTAATTTAATTTAATTTAATTTTCTTTTTCCATATCGAAATAAGAATAAGAAAAATTTATTTCAATAGAATGTACGCTTTATATATATATATATAATTCGATTTGTTTTTTCTTTTTAATCATTTTATCAAATCATTATAATTCATTGTCAATACAGGTTACACTAAAGGATAGATCATTAAATTGTCGTCAACGTCGATATCATTTTCTCTTCGTTACTTTCATTACTTTTATCTCCCTCTCTCCTTTCCTCTCCTCCTGATATTTTCTTTTCGCACAAATCTTTTCGATGACATAAATAAATAAATCAATAAAGAAAGAAAATAAATGAATCGTTGGAGCTACGAAAAGAGAGAAAGAGAGAGAGAGAGAGAGAGAGAGAGACAAAGAGGGAGAGGAAGGAAGGAAGGGTGTTAGGGATATAGGGTTGACGGATAGGGGTTGAGGGATAATAAGGGTGGTGGTTAAGAATCGATCGTACGAATTCGTAAAACCGTCGTCGGTTTTCGCTTTGTTTTGGCTTCTTCTTTTTTTTTTTTTTATCATCTCCACCCCACCCCCCCCCTAAAAATTCATCGGTTTCGATCAGTCGTGCGCGCCTATAGAAGAAACCAAGTATGGTTGTTGAAGTCTTTCGAGCCATCGAATTTTACGAGGTTGTCCGAGGGCCGAGTTAACGGGGTGTTAACAAGAGCATTGCTCGCGACTATCGTGCAGCACCACCATGAACACCGCTCGAACCGCGTAAACGTAAACTCGCTCGTAAACGGTTAAGGCCCCGCGAGTAGAGTTAACGCTTCTCGTCGGTGTAATCTGACAGTAGTAACAGAAACGGCAACAATAACGATAACAATAACAATAACAACAACAACAACAACAACAACAACAACAACAATAACACCAGCAACAGCAACAGCAACAGCACCAGCACCAACAACAGCAACGGCAACAGAAGCAAGCTTAACGCGGTGTAAATAAACGAATAAACGAGATGGGTAATACCAGTGGCACTGTGCTGGTGGTGCTGGTATTGGTGGTGTTGGTGTTGGTGGTGGTTATGATGGTTGCGATGGTTACGATGGTTACGATGGTTGTGATGATGGTGTTAGTGGTCTAGTGGTCTAGTGGTAGTAGTATCTATGGTGGTGCATGTTAGATTGCTTTTATTCGATCTCTTATCTATCCGACGTCATTTCATTTTATTTCATTTCATTTCTTTTCTTTTCTTTTCTCCCTTCGTTTTATTTATTTTTTTTTTTTTCGTTATTATCGTTCCGTTTTTTTTTTCTTTTTTCTTTGGTGGTTCTTTTTCTTTTCTTTTTGTCTTTTTGTTTATCGTTCGAATCGATTTTGTATACAACCAACCAATTGTGTATTATGACGGTTCACTTTAACGGGATATATATATATATATATATATATATATATATATATATATATATATATATATATATTATTTTATGTACGTTATTTCGGACGTCATTCATATTCGAGCATTGATTGATTCGATCATTATTCAATTACATCGATTTTCTTTTCTTTTCTTTATTTATTTCTTCGTTTTGTTTATTCATTTATTTATTTATTTAAATAATTCTCCTCACTCCGATCAGTTTCGCGCGTTCGAGGATAGTACGAGTTAAAAATGTGGAACTTTTGAAATTTTTTTTTTTTTTTTTTATATTTTATAATCATTCGTTCGGATTCATTCGATTTTCGAAGTTAGAATACTACGATGCATGTGATAAATCCTACTTGCATCCGATCGTCGTTACAATTACAGACACGAATTTCAACCGATCGATACTCCAATCTCTTTCGTCGATTTATCTTTTTTTTTCTATTGTCTTCCTTTTTTTTTTTTTTTTTTTTTTTTTTTTTTTTTTTTTTTTTTTTTTTTTTTTTTTACAAAATCAATACGACGTACACGATTACAAATCTTTCGATTACGAAAAATCTGATCGTCGTGTCGATCGGTGAAATTCTAATTAATATTTTATGCAATTTTAGATCATTCAATGTCTCTGAAATTATGTGATTTTAATCAAAATTTATTGACAAAAAAAAAAAAACAAGGAGAAACCATTGAAACATTAAAGTAAATTTGATTGAAAACACACGATTTCACTTGCAACAGATCGCGCGATATACAATTACGTAAATATATAAATACATGTATATATATTGGGTTGTCCGAAAAGTTCGTGCCGATTTTGAAACGCGGAGGATTTAAATTTTATTATACATTTATTAAATTATTATTACTATTATTATTATTATTATTATTATTATTATTATTAATATTATTAAAATATTATCGGCAAGAATTATCTGGACGACCCAATGTGTGACATGTCGACGTATACACATATATATAGATATATCTTAAATTTAATATATACACATATTTTTAATATATACACATATATATCTTATCAAATATTATGTACATATATAATATATACACATCATATATTACATTTTAATATATACACATATATATCTTAAATTTTTCAATACCGACACATGGCGTACGATGACGGTCTAAACGTTTAAAAAAAAAAAAAGGGATCAAACAAACAAACAAACAAATAAAAGTCGATTTCGTCGGAGGCGATCGATCGAGAGTATAATCAAAGAATTAGATCGTACGTTCTTAAAAAATTCATCGTAGTCATGCTCAGTCGTATTTTCATGATTCTCTATGCGATTCTTTTTTTACGATCACATTCGAAAGAGAGAAAGACAGACAGACAGACAGACAGACAGACAGACAGACAGAGAGAGAGAGAGAGAGAGTACCGTCGGTGCACCGATGGCGTATCGCAGGATCGTTTATCCGCCATCGAGGAGGACGAAGGGTGGAGAAAGAGTAAGAAAGAAAGATATATATATATATATATATATATATATATATATATATATATATATATATATATATTGAGAGAGAGAGAGAAAGAGAAAGAGAATTGCCGCCATATTCTTGCGAGAGGCAATAAAACGTGTCCGCGAGGTAGGGGAACCAGCAATTTCGGGCTATCGAGCGTAGTCCCTCCGGCTTTATTATTGGCCCTACAATTATCGTTGATATACGCGCCCCGTCGAAGCGGCCTTTAATGCTTCTATGTAGGGCGCAGCGATAAAAGTATGCTCTGGCAAAATGGCGTACCCTTTTCTCTCTCTCTCTCTCTCACTCACTCTCACTCACTCTCTCTCTCTCTCTCTCTCTCTCTCTCACTTTCTTTCTCTTTCTATTCATTGGCGAAAGACGTAGGGAGATCTTCGGCCCGTTGTTCCTTTCTCCTTTTTTTTTTTTTTTTTTTCCTCCTTTCCTTTCCTTTCCTTTCGTTTTCGAAAAAAGAAGAAGAATATAAAAAAAAAAAAAGAAGAAGAAGAAGAAAAAAAAACAGATAAAAAAAAGGGAATATTACCTCGCGAAGGTACGTTTACATTATCCTTAGTGGTATACCTAAGTAAGTATACGGACAGTTAGTGCAGTTTCTGTCCTTGTCTTTCGTACCTTATTTATTAGTCCTTTCTTACTTTTCTTATCTTTTCTTTTCTTATCTTTTTTCTTTTCTTTTCTTTTCTTTTCTTCTTGGTCCCTTCATTTTATTTATTCATTTTATTTATTTATTTATTTTATTCATTCATTTTATTTATTTCTTCCCTCGTTTGAATTCATTTTTCTCGATCCTTTGCCTCTCTTCCTCTTCTTTATTTTCTCTCTTTTTTTCTTCTTCTTCTCTCTCTCTCTCTCTCTCTCTCTTTTTTTCGAAATACATTCGACACAGTTCCCATTACGTTTTTCATTATTTACTTATTTAGTTAATTATTTATTTATTTATTTATTCGTTCGTTCGTTCGTTCGTTCTGTTTCTCGCGATCTTTTTTCTTCGTTTTCTTTTATTTTTCTTTTCCCGAGGACAGTCACCACCGTTTTCAGTCTTGTCAACTCATTATTATTTATGATTTCGCTCGCATTTTTTCTTTTTCTTTTTCTTTTCTCTCTCTCTCTCTCTATCTCTCTCTCTCTTTCTTGTCAAGGATTATCAAAGTTGAGACATGCCGGTCTCTATCTCGCCTCGTCCAATCTTTATTTGGTATTATTAATTCTTTTCCTTTTTTTTTCTTACGATAAAAAACCTGTCTATACGTGCACACACACAAAACACACACACACACACACACACACACACACACATAAATATACAAATAGAATAAGGAAGAATAATGACGAGTAAGTATTAGCGTGGGAATGTAAAAGAAAAAAATGAAAGAAACAAAAAGAACAAGAAAAAAAGTAGTTAGAAACGAGCGATGATAACGGCAGCAGCTATGGCAGCAGCTAATCGCGTACCGTCGAAAGGAAGCTAAACGTTCATGAGTTTAGATAGATTAGGAGAGAACCCTCCGTTGTATATTATATATAAATATATATATATATATATGTATCTACACACACACACACACATATAATATATATATATATATATATATGTAAGTAGTTCGCGAGTCATTCCAATAGTTTCATCGTTATAAAACGAAGTAATACGTCGTAAAGCATGGGCCCCCTTATCGGTATAGTTTTACTTGCATGAAAAACGAGTATAATATATTATTTATCGACTTCCTCGTTGTTTATTCGTTACACGGGGAACGACAGTATTATAATATATTCAGTGCTATCGAAAATATTTTCATTTTTAAATAGCCGATAGTAAATTGAAAGCATAAATTTGTCACCTATCCCCTCCCTTCTCTTTCCTCTTTCTATTTTTTTTTTTTCTTTTTTTTTTTTTCTTTCGTTTTTATTTTTTTTTTTCCGATCTTTATCGACCATACATATACATATATATATATATATATATATATATATAGATTTTAAACGAAGTGTGAGAGAGAGAGAGAGAGAGAGAGAGAGAGAGAGAGAAAGAAAGAGTGGGACGAAAAGAGAGATAGAGAAGGAAAGAGAGAGACAGAGTGAGGAGAGAGGGAGAGAAAGAGAGAGAAGGGAGGAAGCAAGGAAGTTTCATTGTTTTCAACACGGAGACCTGCGAGTAAATGAGTGCCAATAGAAAGAAAGAGAGAGAGAGAGAGAGAGAGAGAGAGAGAGGAATCGAAGTAAGTAAGTAGTGGCAATAGTTGTGTCTTGGTATTGGTGATGATGTTGGTTAGTATTAGTGTTAGGCGATGA
>OU426866.1:4010601-4013101 GCA_911387685.1 Dolichovespula media
TTATTATTATTATCGAATTTAGTATTACTATTGAATTTTGTAAATCATTATTATCATTATCATTATCATTATTATTATTATTATTATTATTATCATTATCATTATCATTATCATTATCATTATCATTATCATTATCATTATCATTATTATTATTATTATTATTATTATTATTATTATTATTATTATTATTATTATTAAATTTATATTATTAACATCTACGTATGTATACGTTTTATAACGATTATAATAATGATCATAGTTAGGGGGATGCAGTTGTTATAGAATTCGAACAATATAGCTCTTTCTATTTCTATCTCTTGCTATTTCTATTTCTTTCTATTTCTATTTCTCTCTCTCTCTCTCTCTCTCTCTCTCTCTCTCTCTCTGTTCGAAGATTCGTAGGTGTCTCAAGTTGGGTGGTCGGTCGGAATCGAAAGATCCCCATCGTACTTAGGTACGGACATACCTACGTACATACATACATACATACATACATACATACATACATACATAAATATATATATATATATATATATATATATATATATATATAATATACGTATGTAAGTACCTATGTAAGTACATAAGTTCCTCTCGCAGTGGAGTGAAACGACAATAAAATCTTCAAATATCGCGAGCAATAAAGGGTTCACTTTATCTATCTCTGTCTTTCTCTCTCTCTCTCACACACACACCCTCTCTCTCTCTCTCTCTCTCTCTCTCTCTCTCTCTCTTTTGGCAACCTTCTTCTAGAATCACCCGCGTCGAGGTTGACCCGTTCGTCGCACTTCCGTCGATAGACTTTACGATCCGAGAAAGAGAAAGAAAGAATATAAGAGAGAGAGAGAGAGAGAGAAAGAGTGAGTATAAGAGAAAGGGTAAGAGAGAGAGAGAGAGAGAGAGAGAGAGAGAGAGAAAGAGAGAGAACACAAGTTTACGACACGATTCGCTTGGTCACCGCACCGATGCAACGCGAGCGGTAAAGTTCCCCTCTCAAAGAAGCTCACGCGCCCTGTGTTTCCTGCCGAAAGGCTTGCACGGTCCATTAAATTCATTGCCATCGAAAGTTTATTCTGGTCAGGCAGCGCGATGATTCCTTTTTCGAATTTTGTTTCCTCCTCTTGTTTTTTTCTCTTTCCCTTTTCCTTTCCTCCCTCCTCCTCCTCCCCCTCCTGCCCCTCCTCCCCCTCCCCTCCCCCTCCCCCTCCCCCCGCCCGCTCCTCTCGTTCATTTGTTCATTTTTCTTTTCCTTTTTTTTTTCGCGTTCCCTCTTAGCCGTCTTTCTTGGTTTTCTCTGTGTTATAATTTTTTTTTCTTTTTCTTTTTCTTTTTCTTTTTCTTTTTCTTTTTTTTTCTCTTCTCTAAGTATTAAAACGTCAGCCGTTGTTGCTCCTTTCATTTATCGTTTTTCTTTCTCGGTTTTCCGTGTTCTTGTTTCGTTTTTTTTTTTCTTTCGTAACAACCCTCCCCCCCCCTCACCCCGGCGACGGCATCATCCCCTTCGGTTATAATAATAATAATAATAATAATAATAATAATAATAATAATAATAATAATAATAATAATAATAATAATAATAATAATAATAATAATAATAATAATAATAATATTAATATTAATAATAATAATTATAAATATTCAAATTATTCAAATATTCAAATATTCAAAATCTTAATTGAATAATGATTTTTCTAACAAACATACGATCTCCTTATATTAATATCATATTATAATGTATAATCTTTAATAGAATATATCTGTGGTATATAATCGTGATATAATAATTTATATTATAATCGAGATACAATAATTTTCTTAGTACGTATCTATAAATACATACATACATACGTACACCTACACACACACACACACACACACGCATATATATATATATATATATATATATACATATATATAATATGTCTTTTCACCGTTTAATTAGTTACGATTTTAATTCGTTTAAGGCTCATTAGTTTGGATTAATTTTCCTTCTTGTTTTCCTTTTTTTTTTTAATTTCTTTTTTTTTTTTTTAATTTCGTCTTGGATCTCTAAGACAACGACAACGAAGATGAGAAGGAGAAAGGAGGTGTTGGCAGGGTCGGAGGAGGAGGAGGAGGAAGATGAGGGGGAGGGAGGAGAGGAAGGACAGGAGGATCGTCGTTGAGGTCCCTTTTGCTATTCCTTTCTCCCTTTCTCTCGTTAAAAGACGAAGAACGACGAGGGACAGTCGAGAGGAGATTCTACGCTAGGCACTTGCCAACAATGTGCCGAGGCTTTGATGTGACGTAAAATGGCACGTTAACCGACGCTTCGTAGTCCTTTCGCTCGGTCAGATATTTCTACGGCTTTATTTCATCCGTCTTTTAGAGAAATAGAGGGAATGAGAGAGATAGAACGAGAGAGAGCGAGAGAGAGAGAGAGAGAGAGAGAGAGAGAGAGAGAGAGAGATAAAGAAAGACAAAATCTTATTTTATAGAAGAACGAGGATTAGAAAATCGA
>OU426866.1:4023101-4033101 GCA_911387685.1 Dolichovespula media
GATATTCGCGATCTAACGAAATTTTAATGAATTGTACGAGCACGTATGAGTACGTATATATGCATTGAAACTAATCTTCGATAATATACACGATGGATGATAGATTGATATTTATTTACGTACTATTTACGCTATTTCACGTTTCTCATTTACTCGCTCTCATCGTCCATCCACGGACTCTTTTAACTTAACTTTTTCACCTTTCTTATTCCTTGCTTCTTCTTCTTTTTTTTTTTTTTTAATACTTCTCTCCTTCTTCTTCTTCTTCTTCCTTCTCTCTTTCATTCCACTCTTTTCCTTTTCTTTTCTTTTTTTTTTTTATCGTCGCGCTCAACTCATCGCCTTGACCGATATTTATCTTCATGCAGTCATACACACACACACACACACACATACGTACGTACGTACGTACGTACATCACAGTGAAATAGATGGAAAATATTTAAACGATAATAGTTTTTCTTTTTTCATTTTTATTTATTTTTTTTTTTTTTTTATTTTTCGGGGTCGATCATTCCCCTCGAGTATCTTTGCACAGACATAACACAGGACTCATATGCGTCCTACATAGACACGTGACTCGTCGTCTATCATTTATTTTTATTTATTGATTTATTGATCGATCGATTTATTTATTTAATTATTAATTTTTACTTTATTTTATTTTTTTTTTTCGTAATTTTTGTTCCGTTTTTATATCACGTTTTTCCTTCATTCCCTTCTTTCCTACTTTTTAATTCGACTTTTATTTACGTGGTATGTCCTTTTTATACTTGTTTTATACTCGTTTTCCTCTCCTTGTCTTTCTTTCTTTCTTCTTCTTTTTTCTTTTTGCTTCTATTTTCTTCATATTAGTACATTCCATTAATTCAATTGATCATTGTCCGATGGATTTCAAATACGTTTGCATTCGCACTTGGCGCTCGACGGAATATAATTAAAAATTTCAATGGCGAATGATCGAGACCAAACGGGAAATAATAGAAATCGCGAAAGAAAGAGAACAAAACTATTTTCGTATAATGATCTCGAGATTTGTTATTCATTGTTACCAACCGAAGTTCCAACATTTAGAACTAGTTACAATGTGTCGTGCCATTGCTCGGTTTGCCGTATGAACGTGCTCGTCGTACAAAATACCAGAGCAATTAAGAGAAGAAAGAAAGAAAGAGAAAAAGAGAGAAATATATATATGTATGTATGTATGTATGTATATATGTATATTTAGAGAGAGAGAGAGAGAGAGAGAGAGAGAGAGAGAGAGGAGAGAATGAGAGAGAAAAGAGATAATAATGAAAAACAGGACAATTAATTAGAATTATTTAAATTATTATAAATCTTATATATCAAAATCTGCCTGATAAGTTTCACTTACTAATATTATTATTAATGGAAAACGGAACGATTTGAAATAATCAAAATTATTTCTATTGTCGATTAAAATCATATTAAAATTATTGAATTATTCGAAATATCGGACGTTAGGTGCGTCCCGATTAAAATTCAATTTTTCAATCGACGATAATTCGAACTATTGATCGAAATTATGTTAAATTGTAAGGAAAGATGTTTTATATGAAAAATTGAAGATTGCGCTTATGCATCGACGAAAATTGTTGTAGAACGATTGATTGAAATTAATGAATCGTCGTTAATTTTGGATGTAAAAAGGGTCTCTGGTATTTCACTTACGAATCGATGAAAAATTAAAAAATAAAATAGAATAATTAAAATTATTAAATTACAAAGAGATCTTTTACTATGAGAAGTTAAAAATTCTCTAATTTCTCTTATATATATTTCAATGAAAAAGAAAAAAATAGTACCATTGATTAGAATCATTAAATTATACAAAAAAATCTTGTACACGAAAAGTAAAAAGTTTCAAAATTCCCCTTATATAACGTTGAAAAATGAAATTGATCGATGAAAATTATTAAAACGTTAAAAATCGTAGATATCTATGAAAAAAAAAAAAAAAAAAAAAAAAAGAAAAAAGAAAAAACGTCTCGAAAGTTTCACTCGTGAAATCAATGAAAGAATACAGAAGCATCGATTGAAGGTAATGAAATAACGAGAGGACCATTCACGTTGAAAGTACAAAGATTTCCAAAATTTCGCTCGTTTGCCGTTAAGAGAGAAGAAAAAAAAGAGAATAAAAAAGAAAAAGAAAAAGAGAAGAGAAAACAAAAAGAGAAGAACAAAAGATGGAAGCATTAATATAAAATCATTACATTCCAAACGGATCTTACGTACGAAGGTATAAAAAAAAAAAAAGAAGAACAAATATCTCGAAATTTTACACACGCATACATACATACATACATACATACATACATATATATATATATATATATATATATATATATACACATACCGTATGTGTATATCAATGAAAAATAGAACGATTAATATGCATACGTATTCGTCTGAGAAAAATTGAGAAAGAGCAACAGAGAGACACGTATTACGCGCGAACCATACACACACACACACACACACACACGCACACATAGTCATACACACAAACACAACACACTTAGCCAGAGAGACACTGAGGACACACAGACATCAAACGCTACGTACGAACTCATACAAACGCATAGACACACGTACACGCGTATAGACACACAAAGAGAGAGAGAGAGAGAGAGAGAGAGAGAAGAGAGTCTCTCATATATACTATGTGTTTCAGTTGTATACGCAGACGGCACGCACGCGGTACGTGTCCGCGAATGTAGCGAAGAGTGTTCGTGCCGAACACACGTGTTCGCCAAGCTAATGCATTAGCTGCGCCGCGTAAAAAAAAAAGTATTTCTCTCTCTCTCTCTCTCTCTCTCTCTCTTCTTTTTTTTATTGTTTAGTCTTTTTCTTTCCCTTTTCTTTTAACTTTTTCCATAACTCTTACTTCTCCTTTTTTGCGAGGTCCGTAAGGCGACGCGAATCTTGACCGGTGGATACAATAGACCTCCCCATTACCCCTCCCTCCTACCCTCTTCTCACAATCACACCTCCCTCTTCTACCTCATACCTTACACCACTTACTCCCTCCCCACCCTCCCACTCCCATCGTCGCCACCACCACCACTACCACCACTCTCTTTTACGTTGCACGATTTCTCTTTCCTGCATTGGTCGATTTTAACGATTCATCGATGATAATGATGATAATAATAATAATAATAATAATAATAATAATAATAATAATAATAATTCTTTTTGTTACGATATTACTGTAATAAAATTTATATATATATATATATATATATATATTGTGTAAGAATGTATATATGTGTACGTATATATTCGTTTTTATTTTTTTATCATTTTCTTTTTCCCCTATTTTGAAATGTGGTACGTATGTACACGCTTACGTATGGGGAAGTTAATTTTCATTGTTTCGACAACATTGATATGAATTATTGTACGTATATAACGATTCATTATATTTTTCTATATCGTCATTATCGTTATCATTATTATTATCATTATTATTATCATTATTATTATTATTATTATTATTATTATCATCGTCAAATGTATCGCACGAAAAATTTCAGATAGATCGATCGTTCGTTCGTTCGTAAAATTTAAGAATAAAAATGGTAGAACATTAGCTTCATAAAAGTTCCTTTTTATCTTTTTCCTTCATTTTTATTTTTGTTTATTTTTTATTTTTTTTTTTTTTTAAATTAGGACAGTAAACGAACAAGCGTACGAAGGATTTTTTTCGACGTAGGTACGTATCACACATAAGTACATACATACATACATACATACGTACATACGTGCGTATGTTAACTTACATATATAAATAGAAAAACAAACAAACGAATATATATATATATATATATATATATATATAGTGATCAATAAGAGTACATGGTTGCACGTGGGCGCATCAGTCTACGTTAGTTCGTGCTTTCAATCGGACGAATGATTCATAAAGAACGCAATAATAATAATTTGGATCGAGGATTGAGATCGATAAAACGCATTAGATCGTTTTTGTGCACGGTAGAGAGAGAGAGAGAGAGAGAGAGAGAGAGAGAGAGAGAGAGAGAGAGAAGATTATTAACGGAGTTATATCGTCGGGATGTTTTTTAGTTTGATGGAATGTTGGGGAGGGGGTAACGGGGGTAGGTAGGACGATCGAGTGTTATAGGTAAAGGGGTAGGTGGGGAAGGGTGGTAGTGGTGGTGGTGGATGACGAACAAAAGACGCGCGACCACGCGCAAAATTTATCCAATCGAAAAGTTCGCGCAGCCTAACGCCATTTCTTCTTATTTATCGTCGCTATCGTTGGCACCTTTCCAGTCGGGACCGTTATAAATCTCTAGCCATTTAATATGCAAATCTCCGACAGCCTGAGGTCTCTCTCTCTCTCTCTCTCTCTCTCTCTCTCTCTCTTTCTCTTTCTGTTTGTCTCTGTCCGTTTCACTCTTTCTTCTTCGTAGCATTTCGTTTCTCTCTCCTTTTTCTTTCTCTTCTTCTTCTTCTTCTTCTTCCATAGCGAACGAGTTTCAATCGCGAATGTAATTCATATACACGCCTAATGTGCTTCTCCTTTAAACCCATCGACACGTCCATCTGATATTATCAACGAGTATATGTATATACGTATATGTATGTATGTATGTATGTATGTATATGTCTATGCATAAATGATGTATACGTATAATACTTAACGTATAATCCCCTTTATATATATATATATATATATATATATATATATATATATATATTTATGTTATTATATATGACAAAAACAATACCACTACGAACGATTATTATACTACTCCCCCCTCCCCCCTACCCTCCCTTCAATCCACCTCTTGGCCAATCTTCGACACATCATAATATCGTTAAGACATTAATCCACCAACGTATTCCTTTATTGATAGTTAATGACACGTCTCTATATTATTTATATTTTAATATCTAAATTTATGATATTATTATCGTAATTTATATTAGATAGCGATATCCTCTTCTTATATATACATATATATATATATAGGTTGTTACAGACATATTCGTTAAAATTCATTATCATTTATCGTCACTGAAGTATTCAATTAAATGTGACGCTTTGATTGTCATCGAGATTGAAAAAGAAAGGAAAAAAAAAAAAAAAAAAAAAAAAACAAAAGGAAACAGGTTTGCCCATTAATTTCAATTATTTCATTCCTTATTTTTCTTCCACTTCTTTTCTTTCTTTTTTGTTCTAATTTTGTATCCCTTTTTTATTTTTATTACAAGCACGTAACTCCCCCACGAGATAATTTATTTAAAAAAGATCCGAATAGATTTTCATCGGAATGAAAAATTATCATTACCAGAGAGAGAGAGAGAGAAAAAAAAAACAAAAAAACAAAAAAAAAAAGAAAAAAACAAGAAGAAACAAATGAAAAAGGAAGGAAAGAAGAAATCACGAACCAAAAAGTGACGGATGAAATGGAAAAAAAAAAAAAAAAAAAAAAAAAAAGAGTAAAACCCTCGTCGTCGTGTGTCTTCGGATAAATAATTACGTATCCATTATGTACCATATTTTAACAAAGTATATCTACATATCAACCTGCATATATCGAAACGTATACTGTATTACATGCATACATACATACGCGTACACATATATATATATATATATCTCATTTTGAATATTCCCGTCAGACACTTATCAAAGGAGGTGTGAGAAAAAGTGGCTATTTGGTGAGAGTGCCGATAGCAAACACAAATTGGTGGTGGCTCGACTAATACCCGCCGCGTTTAAGATGAATGGTCTTTTATATGGTTAACCGTGTGCCAAGGCGTTATGCGCTCCGTTAACGTTGAATTATCGGGAGTGTGTGGTGCCAGGGTTGGAGGCACACCACTGTGCAACGCCGGCACAATAACGGACCCCGCGGGTGGTGGACCCACACCACGAAGAAGAAGAAGAAGAAGAAGAAGAAGAAGAAGAAGAAGAAGAAGATGATGAAAAAGAGGAAGAAGAGAAAGATGAAGAAAAAGAATAAGAAGAAGAGTAACAAGAAGAGAAAGAAGAAGATCGGATCGGATCGGATTGGATCGGATCGGATCGGATCGGATCGGATCGGATCGGATCGGATCGGATCGGATCGGATCGGATCGGATCGGATTGGATCGGATCGGATCGGATCGGATCGGATCGGATTGGATCGGATCGGATCGGATCGGATCGGATATCTCCGACGGACTACGAGAAACGTCGCGGTCTTTTTATCACCACCCTATCCCATTGCTACACCACCCCACCTCACTCCACCCCACCCCGCATCGCTTCGTCCTATAACCCCTACTCACCCCGTACTCACCCTTTTCTCCACCTCAAGATGAATTTTAATCTCGACTACGTCCTCCTCCTCTCTCGATCGATTCGAAAATACATTATATTATGTATGTAGATATAGTGTGTTTGTATTTGTCTCTCTCTCTCTGTGTGTGTGTGTGTGTGTGTGTGGAGGTAGATGTAGGTATAATGTTCTCGAACGATTTATGACCGAAAGAATCGCGCGTCGATCTTTTACTGCGATCCCAAACGATCCCTAAAAGCTCTTCCTCCTGTCGTTGTATTTATTCGATGAACAGACGATGTCCACCTCTTAGGAGATCCATTATAATTGCGTTGTTCGAGGTGAGGTGAGGAGAGGGCAGGTGGTTATATATATATATGTATGTATGTGTGTATGTATGTGTGTGCGTGTCCTGTGCACGTCCAGAAATGATATAAACATATGATCGATCAACTTTTTTTTATAAATATGACCTCGACACAATTTCTTTTTCATTTTTCTTCGTTTTTTTTTTTTTTTTTTTTTTTTTTTTTTTTAATGTACGACGCGTACAGTATCCCAGTTATTCGATATATGAATAGAATGAAAGGTAATATTTGTTTTATTTATTTGTTTATTTTTTTTTTTTTAATAACGATTAAACGACACGATTCTATATATATATATATATGAGAGAGAGAGAGAGAGAGAGAGAGAGAGCGAAAAAAAAGAGAGAGAGAAAACGAATATAAAGAATTGCGCCGAGTTTATTTTTATATATATTTATATATATAAAAGAAAAGAAAAGTCGATTGACACGTTTATGATATAGAATCCGAGTTATTCGTTATATAAAAAAAAAAAAGAATGAAAAGGAAAAATTATAATACATGTTTTATTCATTTATTTATATATTTTTTTTTTTTTATTTTTTATAAACGATTAAACAACACGATTCTTTATAAGAGAGACGAAAGAAAGAGAGAGGAAAAAAAAAATGAAAAAAAGAAGATGGAGTATTGCGTCGAGCCTATTTTTACGTATACAAGGGAAAAGAAAAAGAAAAAAAAGAAAAAATGGAATAGAGACGCTAAACAAAAAAAAAAAAAAGAAAGAAAAAAAAGAAAAAAGTGAGCAAAAAGTCGATCGATCTAACGCGTCGTATCGAAACTCACGACAGTTCGATTGAATCGTATCGCAGGATTAAATAGTGATTTAAAAAAGAAAAGAAAAAGATACAAAGAAAATTAAAAGATGAAAAGAGAATGGAGAAAGAGAGACGGACTTGTTCCTTTTTTTTTTGTCCTTTTCCTTTTTATTTCTCGTCGTAAAAATGGACGAGAAGGGGAGGGGGGGATATTGAAGTGTGGTGAATGAGGGTGAGGGTATATATAATATATATAATATATATATATATATATATATATATATATATATTTATATTTATATATATATATTTATATATATATATATATATATATATATGTATATATATATGTATATATATATAAATATATCTAAAATCGTCATTGTTCAGATAAAATAATCGGAATAGGTGCGTTTAGATAAAGAGAGATATCTACTAGAACGATTTAGATATTCGTTGGTTCCCCTAACAGACGTCGTCTAATTATTCCCAACCGGGGGAGGTTTGGGGATGGAGGTGGGGGTGGGGAGGGGAGGGGGGTAGGAGGGAGGGAAAGATAGAGGTTACAATAATAGCACCGTCGGTCTCTCGGATTCAAAGGCTTTACTACTACTATTGCTATTACTACCACTACCACTAACATCACCACTACAAACACTATAAACACTACTACCATCACTATTGCTATTACTATGTCGTGTACGCGCGTACGTTCGAAAAGACGTCGTGAAAACACGAGAATCCGTGGCATCACTGAACGTTGGATTGATTGATGGTGGAGTCGCCATGTTTATAATTAGTCCGACGTTTCCGGGCAAAAGCGAGAAAACATAATCTCGTTTCTATACTATACTCGTTAAATATATATATATATATATATATATATATATATATATATTTTATGCGCGCACGCGTGTTTTTGATTTTGATATTTTTATCGATTTATTTCTCTTTCCTCTGCCTCCCTTCTTTTATTTTTTTTTCTTCTTCTTCTTTTCTTATTTTTTCAATTCCATTAATTTTTCGAACGTTAATCTCTTCAGAATTTAGAGTCAATTTTAAGGGAACGATTTTATCGAATCAAAAAAAGAAATATATATATATATATATGTGTGTGTGTGTGTGTTATTTTTAAATATTATATTATTATTTCTTATTATTATTACATTCTTTCAATTATCATTGTTATTATTCAATTTAAATAATATTAAATATAATAATAAATAAATTATTACATCTATCTTCATTATTATTATTAATAATTTCATTATTATCGTTCGATTTATTTATTATTATTCAATAATAAAATCTTTCTAATGGGTATCGTCGGTATTCGAAAAAAAAAAAAAAAAAGAAAACGGCTATAGAAATGAATATATTATTATCATCATCATCATCATCATTATTATTATTACATATCACATTATTACTTTTTATTACTATGTCAACATATATATTTTATTATCATTTTTAAAATAATAACAATAACAACAATAATATATATTTGTGAGTAATAAAATATTTCTGACGTATATCAATGGTATACGAATGAAAATATAAAGATAGACAGATGGACGAAAGGAAAAGAAAAAAAAAAAAAAAATAAGATAGAGATAAATAGAGACAGATAGATAGATAGAGATAGATAGATAGATAGATAGATAGATAGAGAGAGAAAGGTGATATCTATGGTCGAGTGTAATTTAGAACGGAAACACGTCTGACAAGGCGCACACTTTCCTTGTTTCTCTTCAACCGTACGACTTGCATTCTAATTTCGTTCGTTTCTGACTATACTAGTAGTACTATTTACTACTAATACTACTACGACTACTATCATTATTACCACCTCCACTAATACTAATACTAATAAACGGCAGATGTTATGGGTTATATTTTAATCCGTATCCTTTTAAAACCACGTGGACGCGTTTACGACGTTAACAACGACGTTACCCAACTGAAGGATCTCATCGTCCACGTGTTCAGGAAGCCGAATGATGCGGGCATCGATTCGTTTTTCGCAGTCTTTGAGTTCACACGACTTTACTCTCTTTCTCTTTTTCTATCTTTATCTCTCTCTCTCTCTCTCTCTCTCTCTCTTGCTATCTTTCGTCGTAGACCGTTGACCACGATCGTAACGACTCGGTTCTATGGTGATAAAACAAATGTGTCGAAGGGTTGACTTCGAAAAGTTCAGTTAACGAGAGAACCGCGAGAGGAAACAACAACAACCATACTCCATGATATTCACTTACAATGATACTCTTGTTTCACAGTATATAACTTTTATGGTATATATTGGTTAGATAGAGATATGGGATATACGGAGATATGTTATATGCATATAAAAACTTACCTCGTTTCTGCATGTAACTGAAGAGATCGTCAAGAAATTCTTTCCGTTTAGGGTCGTCATTAATCTCGTACAACTGTAATTAGAAATTTGTGTGGTATGATTATAAAAATGATATATAGATACAGGTGCAATGGATGTTACGTATTTATATATGTTTACGAATGAACGAGTATTAATTAAGAATTCGATTTATTATTTTCA
>OU426866.1:4048101-4050601 GCA_911387685.1 Dolichovespula media
AGAGAGAGAGAGAGAGAGAGAGAGAAAAGAGAGGGTATATCCGTCGTTCACTCTTTATGGGGATTTTTTTTCATCCTTTTTTTCTCTTTTTTCTTTTTCTTTCTTTGTCCACGAGATCGTTACTAGTCATTCCTTTTTCGCGCGAGCTATGAATTTTTTTCATTATCATTTCTCTCTTTCTTTTTTTTCTCTATCATCGATCAAATTTGAAGACGAACGGGGGCTAAAAGAGAGAGGGAGAGAAACGTGGTGGGTGGGGGGTGGTGATCTTCGAGATCTTCGTCAGGATTTCTCTCTCTCTCTCTCTCTCTCTCTCTCTCTCTCTCTCTCTTTCTCTCTCTTTATTTCCTCTTACCTTTTTCATGTCTAGTTAAAAATTAGAAAGAAATCGATGATCGTGAGTCGCTTTACGATCGGCTTTACTTACATACTTTGTTCCGTAAGTTGGAACGAGGTTAACGAGGTGCTTGAGGTCACACGTTAATCATTCGCGATGCGTATTGAGTATGCAGCCGACGTGTGCCTTTTATTATCGTGATTTCCTTTTTTTAAGTTACTCGTCTCTTATCGTATATAAAGAAATGTCTTTGAATGGTATCGCTCGCCGCGAGTTTCTTCTTCATCCTTCTTTTTTTTTTTTTTTCATGTACCTTTTTTCTATTTCCATATGTATTTCTATTTTTAGTTTTAATTTTAGTTCCTTTTCTCTTCTTTTTTTGATTTTCTTTTCTATTCCTTTCGATCCTTTTTTCTCTTTTTTTTTTTTTTTTTTTTTTTTTTACGTTTACGTATATATATATACATATATATATATATATATATCTTTTATATTTATGTTTATTCATATTTATTATGTATTTTTCGTTTTCTGACAATAGATATGAGTAATTTATTTTCTACGGTAAACATAACGATATACCCCATAAATCATAATTTAATCTCAATTCAATGATCCTCCTACTTTCGTAACCATTCGATTCGATTCGATTCGTATATAATCATAATGGCACACACATTTATTTATATTCCAACGATGCCTCCTATCGTCCTCGCCTTTTAGCAAATTTGTCGAAAAAAAGACAAAAAAATTCCTACGATCGAGTGAACAATTCGATTCGACATTTAAAATAAATTTCGACAGCCTTCGACCGTCGCCTAATTATAATCCGCCCACCCTCCACCCCCTCCTTCAAAAAAGAAACAAATAAGTAATAATAATAATAATAATAATAATAATAATAATAATAATAATAATAATAATAATCGTAAAGTGAAATTTGTCGAAAGTATTGGTAGCTCGTACGATTTCTAAAATAAAAAAATAAAAAAAAAATATATATATAAAAAATAAAAAACAATGTAAAAAAAAGAGAGAGAGAGAGAGAGAGAGAGAGAGAGAGAGAAAGAAAAGGTACGCCTCCTATCGTCTTCACCTTTTAATAAATTTTTCGAAAAAAACAAAAAGAAACAAAAAAAAAAAGATTCCCACGACGGATTAAACAATTCGATTGGACGTTTTAAAATTAACATTACGAACTTCGACAGTCTTTGATCGTCGCGTAATTCCGATCCGTTCATCCTCCACCCTTCCCCTCTTCCCCCAGCCCAACAAAAAAAAAAAAAAAACGTAATAATAATAATCGTAAAGTGAAATTTGTCGAAAGTATTAGGAGTTCGTAGTACGATTGTTAAAATAAAAGAAATAAAAAGAAATATATAAAAAGTAAAGAAAAGATATGTATAAAAGAAAGAGAGAGAGATATATATATTTATATAAAGAGAGAGAGAGAGAGAGAGAGAGATAGATAGATAGAGAGTGAGAGAGAGAGAGAGAGAGAGAGAGAGAGATTGAGAGAGTTAGAGGAACGTTAGAAAGAAAATATATTATTAACGAGTTAGTGAGTAATCGACGTTGGACGATACGGCACGCGCCGTAGCGGCAATTGAATTTTTCCCGCGCTTAAAGAGGAGAAACGAGGAGAGAAGAAGAAGAAGAAGAAAAAAAAAACAGAAGACAGACGGAGAGAGACAGAGACAGAGAGAGAGAGAGAGAGAGAGAGAGAGAGACAGAGACAGAGACAGAGAGAGAGAGAGACAGACAGACAGCAGACAGAGAAAGAGAGAGAGAGAGAGAGAGAGAGAGAGACAGACAGACAGCAGACAGAGAGAGAGAGAGAGAGAGAGAGAGAGAGATCGAAAAAGACAACGACGACGACGAAGACGTCGAAGAGGAAGAAGAAAAAGAAGAAGTAGAGAGGAAAAAAAAAAAAAAAAAGGTAAAAGAAAAAAAGATGACAAAAAGAAGAAAGGACGAGTCTACTACTCGGCACGAACACGAGATGAGAGGAGCTATCTCACGCGTCCACTACGTTTTCTCGCTCAAGGAGAAAAAAATTTCTCGGCACGAGGCATGACTCCGGACTCGTAGTCGTAGTCGTTCAGCCTTCTCAAAGACGCGAATAAAAAGCTTCGACTATCTCTCTCTCTCTCTCTCTCTCTC
>OU426866.1:4075601-4088101 GCA_911387685.1 Dolichovespula media
TCTGATTGGTCATTCGTAAGGACTCTATTCCATTTCTAACTTATCGTCAGAATTCATCTGCTCTTTGATAATTTATCATTTATATATATATATATATATATATATATATATATATATATATATGTAAATGTTTAATTTATATCGTTTAAGTTCATAATATCGAACGTATTTGTTATTGAGAAGGGACAACAAAAAATTCTTGTTTCCTTTTTTTTTTTTTTCTTTTTTGTTTGGTTTCCTTCTCGCGAACGTTTTCAATTAATTTCGTGATCAATTAATTTCGTTTTCTCTTACAAGGGAGAAAAAAGAAAGTAAAAAAAACAAAGAAAAAAAAGAAAAGAAGAAACGGATTTAAAGTACCGCGAGAAGAAAAGGGAGGTCCCGTGAGACTAATTAAAGAAAAAAAAAAAAAAAAAAAAAAAAAAAAATATGGAAAAAGCTTAATTAATTTTTCAACGGGGTCGCAGAAAGCGATAATATTTTCGCGATTAATCGTAACGAAGGGAATCGTACGATCGATCCTAAAGATTCTCGTGAACGGTAATATCGATTTTTTTTTGTCATTCTTCAATTTAAATCTCTCTCTTTCGATGAGCATGGATCGAATCAAAACAATAATAATAATAAAAATAATAACGATAACGATGATAATTAAAATCACGAAGAACAAGTATAAATAAAAAAATATCCTTAAGGAGTTTGATTGATTTTGTTTTATTCCATTTTTTTTTTTTTCTTTCGTAAATAAATTCTCACTTCGAATATAACAAACTTTTACTTTGGATCGAATCGAAATAATAATAACAATAATATTGATAATAATAACGATAACGATGTTAATTAAAATAATCAAGAACAAGTATAAATTAATAATTATCGTTAAGGAGTATGATTGATTATGTTTCTCTACTTCTTTTTCTTTTCTAATTCATTTCCTTCGTAAATAAATTCTCATTTAAAAATATAACAAACTTTTACTCTGAATCGAGTCGAAATAATAATAAAGATGATGAAGAGTGAGTACAAACAAATCGCTATAATAATGAGGAGTAGAATTGTAAATGATGAAAGTAATAATAAAATCAAAAAAAAAGAAAAAAAGAAAAAAAGAAAAAATCAAATAAAGAAAACGTTCGTTAAAATCACCTATAGCAATTCATCGTCGATAAGAAAAACAAACAAAAACACACACACACACACAAACAAACAAACGAACAAACAAAACGAAAAGAGAAAATAACACAGATATACATTGACAAATGTCAATTATTAAAGATGATAATAATTATCGTTTCGCCATTATTATCTCGGTTTGAGACGTTTAATTGACGTATGAAAAAAATAAAATAAAGTAAAAAAAAAAAGGGAGAAGAAGAAGAAGAAGAAGAAGAAGAAGAAGAAGAAGAAGAAGAGAAGAGAAGAGAAGAGAAGAGAAGAGAAGAGAAAAGAAATGATGGTCCGAGGGACGAACGAGTAAACGGGTAAATGGTTGGAGGGTATAAGCGTATAAAAGCGAGATTTGTTGATTAATTGATTAGGGAGGCGCCTGAGTCCGCCCTTCGCATTATAGACCGGCGTTGTAGGCCATCATTAAGAGGGTAGTACCCACGAGTTGGGCGCGAAAGAGGGCTGTGACTGCCAACTTACGACCTTTGATCGTGAACCCGTTTGTTCTATCTATCCATCTACCTATAATATATACACCCATCTATACCCATCTATATACTATATATCCTATTATATATCCGTCTATCTATTTATCTATTTATCCACGCCTTTTAATGACTCTATTCTCTCTCTCTCTCTCTTTCTCTCTTTCTCTCTTTCTCTCTCTCTCTCTCTCTAATCGTTAAGGTATTTACACATATACAATGAATATGTGATACATTTGATATTCCACAATTTTGAATACATATATTTGGATCGGGGAAATAGAAAAAAATTTCTTCTCTTTTGTCTTTTTTAATTAAAAAAAGGAAACTGAAACGAAGAAATATGAAAAAGGGACACAAAATTAGAACGAACAGCAACGACGACGACGACGACGACGACGACGACGACGACGACGACGACGACGACGACGACGACGATGAAAAAAATATTTCGATATTCGGGAAAGATTCGTGTCGAACGTAAGATGGGGGTCGGGGGAGGGGGAGGGGGAGGGTAAAAGAAGCAACGAACAAAAAAAGAAAAAATAAACAGACTTAGTTATTAGAAATAACAAATAGAAATGAATCGGTTATGAAGACGAAGATAGACGTAGAGAATGATGAGAGTATGGCAGAAAGAGAAAGACTGAGAAAGAGAGAGAGAGAGAGAGAAAGAGAGAGAGAAAGAGAGAGGGAGAGAGGGAGAGAGACCAAAAAGCACAGAACACGATGAAACGTTTCTCTCGACGGGACGTTTGTTTCCGGTCTGATGGCGTAACACGTCGAGTCCGATCAAAACAATCTCAGTCAGTATTCACCGTCAACAGGGTGGTGAGGGGGAGGGACTACTGTTTGTGTTATCTTTCTCTCTTAATTTCATTCATATACATTCAAAAACACACCAATTAATATATATATATATATATATATATATATATATATATATATCTTGTATTATCTGTATATTTATATATTTATATATTTATAAAAATATTTTACTAGTATATATGCATTTACATATATATATATATGTGTGTGTGTGTGTGTGTGTGTGTGTGTGTGTGTATGTATGTATGTATATATCAGAGTTAATATTAGCTAACAATAGTAACAATATTAATATATATATATAAATATTATAAATTATTATATATGTTAAATATTAATGTATATATATATATATATATATGTATATATATATATATATATATATATATATATATATATATATATATAAAAGATCGTAGAGCAATAACATTAACGTTAATAATAATCGTGATATTAAAGCACGTAAAACAATCGAAATATCTTAAAAAATAATATATAATAAAATAAATATATATATACATATATAAAACGATGGAAACGTTGCCAATATAATTACCAATACATACATACATACATACATACATACATACATACATACATACATACATACATACCATGCGTGTAATACGTCGTAGTACCATTGGCCGATACAATTAATTAACAATTATTATTAACGAATAACGTTAAAAACGAAATAACGATAATGTACGTCTTACGAAAGTCCCTATGGGGTTACATGAGTCTTTGGTCGAGTGGGGAGCCCAAACTAAATGGTCGTACGAGAGCCGAGCTCTAGCAAAGGCTTTTTCAATGTTTACACGTACTTCGAAGTCATGGGAGCTGTGGCGAGGTGGCGAGGAGGTGGGCGGGGGCTCGAAGGGTGGGAGGGAGCGAGTGAATGGTACGAAAGGCCTACGGTCGGGTGGGGTAAGAGGGTGGGATGAAGAACGAATTCTCGGTAGGCATAAAACTCGGGATGATGTACGCCAACCGGGTTCAGATCAAAGTCGAGCCTTTCAAACAATGTTAACGCGTTACGACGCCGCGAACGCGAGCCACGATGGTGCCCTCTCAATGTTTCTCACACCCTCTCTCTCCCTCGACCTCTCCCTCAACCTCTCTCTCTCTCTCTCTCTCTCTCTCTCTCTCTCTTTCAGTTATACACACTCATACACTGCACTACGCTGCACTACACTACATGCATACGTTGCATACATTACATTCGTACACCACATACGTACCATTATATACGTGCACTATATACATATATACATACGTACACTATACACACACACGCATATATATATATATATATATACACATACGTATGTACTTACACATACATATATACATATTTTTTCTATCTCTTTCTCTCTCTTTCTCTGTATTTCTCACGATGGCCTTTTAATAAAGGCCACACGTTTGACTTCAACAAAAGGTATATAAAACTCTCGTGTGAGCTTTGCAATCGACTTTCTTTCTCTCTTTCTAGACGGTGCCACGTTTCACCGCCTATTTCTACGTTACACGAAACCCCTCCGTAAAATTCCTCAAACATCGCTCCCACATCTCACACCACCATCACCACCACCATCATCTCTCTCTCTCTCTCTCTCTCTCTCTCTCTTGAAGTTGGGGAAAGAAATAGAGCGAGAGAGAAGGAGAAAGAAATTGTGTTCAATACCGAGAACACAAATGTACGGCTACTGACTGACTTGTAAGACTTAAGAAGACGGCCGTCGAAAGCCTAAACTCCTAACACTAATACTAATACTAATACTAATACTAATCTACATTATCCACTTTATCATAACACTGGCTTATCCGTCTACCCGTGTCTTTTTTTTTTCTTTTTTATTTCATTCTGCATTCTTTCCTTTTCCCCCGTTTCTTTTTATTTTACCTTTTTTCTTTTTCATTTTTTTCTTTTTATTTTTCTTTTTATTTTTCTTTTTTTTTTTTTTTTTTTTATCGAGATTTCAATTCAATCCACGTTGTTAACGGGCTTTGGAAATTTGACGAATAGGTTCGACGGCCGACGTTTATTATGCTAATTGCAAGAGTTGCTTGTGATGTGATACATAGTATGCATAGTATATAATATATAGTGTACGGTGTATAAGTATAGGCCTAACTATACACACGTTTTACGTTCTACGCGTTGTAATCGGTATTGAATAATTTGGATTATTCATTCGCGCATATTAATTGATTTCAAATGAAACTCATTTTTCGACCACCGTCTATTCCTTCTTTGTCGTTTCTTTTTTTTCTTCTTTTTTTTTTTCTTTTTTTTTTGCTTCCTCTTCTCGGTGACGAGCCGAAAGTTTCTTCGAGCGATTATTCGTGTCTTTTTTTTCTTCTTTCTTTCTTTTCTTTTTTTTTTTTTTTTTGTTGGTTAAAAAAAACGAGTCACACCTCCTCGACGATTTGCAGAAGAAAGAAAAAAAGGGGAAGGACAGAGACTGAAGTAAGAGAGAATAAGAAAGAACGGGAGGATTTTAATAATTTCAACGGTCTCGAGAAAGGAGTGATCGATTCAAAAAAAAAAAAAAAAAAAAAAAGAAAAAAAAACAAAAAAACAAAAAAGAGAAGAATCACTTAGGAACACCTGCTCGATCCCACCCAGTATATGTAATTTTCGCGAATAATTAATACAAATGAGAAACACGAAATAAATATAAAATAAAACGTACGTATTACGAGATTATTAGAGATTAGAATTAATCTTGGACTTTTGGGATGACGTGTTTAGAACAGATTCGAACGGTTAAAGAGAAAGAGAGACATAGTGAGAAAGAAAGAAAGAAAGAGAGAGAGAGAGAGAGAGAGAGAGAGAGAGAGAGAAATATACAGCGATCGAATGTTAGTCACGGTTTGGTTATCACGAAAATTACTTTAAATTAAGTAGTAAAGGACGTACACATATATGCTAAGTTTCTTAAAGAGAGAAAGAGAGAGAGAGAGAGAGAGAGAGAGAGAGAGAAAGATAAAAAGAGGAAGTCTTGTAAGGCACGAATGCAAGAATGAGGCACGTAGGTATATATATGTATATATGTATCCGTGTATGTATTGCACGTACGTACATATATATATATATATATATATATACATGTGTGTATTTATGTGTGTATGCGTATAGCCAACGGGCAAACGGAAGATTCGTGCTGAAAACAATGCACACGGGTTGTAATATTCGAAGTACGGAACTCGCCTAAGGCGGTCGACACGAGCGACAATATTGTTTTGTCCCGTGTAAGCACGGTGGTCACGAACCACAACATATTTCAACTCCCATTCCTTCTTCTTTTTTTTTTTTTTCTTTCTTTCCTTTTTTTTTTTTTCATTCTTCCTCGTTTTCGTTAGCTCGAGACGGACGCGGTTCGTGCTAGAGGAACACAAGGATCATTTACAACGAAAACGATCCTCTCGGTTTCTAGTAAGTCGAGCGCAAGTTGAAATCTTGTATGTATTATACAAGTTTATATATATATATATATATATATATATATATATATAAATATATTTACATATATATATGTATATGTATGTATGTCGGACGATTAATTATTTTATTTTTTAATTTGTTTGTTTGTTTGTATGTTTGTGTTCGTTTGTTTATTCGTTTAATTTCTTCTTACGGCCAATTTTATATATATATATATATATATATATATATATATATATATATATATATATATTTTAATATATAATTTTAATATATATATATATATATTTTTTTTTTGTTTCTATTTTTATTTGTTCGTTGGTTTGTTCGTTTAATTTCGTAATATCACGATTTTAATTTTTCTTATATTTCTCCTTTTGTTGGATTATTTATTTCTTTATTTATTTATTTCTTTATTTATTTATTTATTTATTTATGTAATTTTTAATCTCGTGTAGTAGTAAGTCGAGCGTAAATAGAAAATGTTTATGGACGTGTGTATATGTTCGTACGATCAATTGGTTTATATGTTTATTCGTTTGTTTATTTGTTTACTCGCTTAATTTCTTAGTATGATCGATTTTATATATATATATATATATATATATATATATATATATATATATATATATTTTTTTTTTTTTCTTCTTCTTCTATTTTTATTTGTTTGTTCGTTTATTCGTTCAATTTCGTGATATCTCGATCAGAATTTTAATTTCAATTTTATATATTTTTCTTTCCGTTTGTTTATTTGTTTATGTATCCATGTATTTATTGATTTATATAATTTTTATTCTCGGATATTAAGTCGAACCGTATACGTAGTATGATAAATTTTGTTTATATATTCATTCATTCATTCATTCATTCATTTATTCATTCATTCATTCGTTCATTCGTTCGTTCATTCATTCATTCGTTCAATTTCGTAATCAATAATTTGATAGATCAATTTTAATACATCAATTTTATATATACGTACATATATATATATATATTTATTTATTTATTTATTTAATTTTAAATTCTCATTTTCCTTCGATCTATCTTGCCGTTCAAAAAAAACAAAAAAAAAAAAAAAAAAGGAAATAGTTTTCAAACGATTCAAAAAGAAAAAAAAAAAAAAGAAGAGAAAGCAAAAAAAAATTAATTACTCCTCCATTATTTCTTTCTCTCTTCTTTTTTCACTATTCAAATAGATTATCCTTAACGATTAGAATCGTAATGAGGAAAGTTCGTATATATCGTCGTATAAAAAGTTCAATTAAAATCGAATCGAATATAACTTAATAAATCGACCAGGACAATTGATACGACGAATAAATAATATCGTAAAGTAAATCAAAATCTAAGGGAACGTTTTCGAGACCTTCGTTAGGGGGAGAAAAAAAAGTAAAAAAAAAAAAAAAAAAAAAAAAAAAAAGAAACACTTCTAACTCCGCTCTAATGTCGATGTTTCTAACGCCACATTGTTGTCCGTTCGTAATTTTTTAATTACCTCGGTATATCTTTCGACCTACACCCCCTTACGAGCCCGTATCTATTTTATCTATCTTAATGCACGTTGACTTTTATTACCGACAATTATTCAAACTAACTCTCGACGAAAAGAGAGTTAGAGTTAGAATTAGAGAGAGAGAGAGAGAGAGAGAGAGAGAGAGAGAGAAGAAAAGGTTAAAACTTTTTTTTTTCCTTCTCCTCGTGTCAGTCAGGAACGGAAATTAATGCGAGTTCTATCTAAGCAATTTTAGATTTCTGTAAACTACTTATATAGTTACTTGCATACTCACTACCAATAATATTTTACCACTGCTACCACTAATACTAATACTATATATATATATATATATACATACGTTTTACATAGATTGCCTTTACCATATTCCATGGTTATTTGCTATTTTACGGCTAACCATATACCCAGCCATTTCTCTCTCTCTCTCTCTCTCTCTCTCTCTCTCTCTCTCTCTCTCTGTCTCTCTCTATTTTATTTTTATCGTCGTTCTAAATACGTAAGCGAGTTAGAAAGAAACTTAGATCGTTGCTCTTAAAATAATAATCACGATAAATCGAACTTTAACCATTAAATGAAATTATATTTAATCCCCCTTTAAGCATCTTGGCAGGAGTTGATCGAATCGCGCCGCTCCCTCCCCCCCCTCTCTCCCCCCATCCCTCAAAAAAAAGAAAAAAAAAATAAGAGAAAATAGAAAAAAAATGTCAAACGAAGTATTACGAAATCTGAAAAAAAAAAAAAAAAGAAAAGAAAGATATGAAACACAATTAAAATAAACGAATTACGATCTACAAATTCAATCGGACATTACTCATTGATCATTTTTACAACCCTCCATCCAGAAAAAAAGAAAGAAAAAAAGAACAACAAAAACAAAAACAAATACAAAAATAAAAATAAAAAAAGGAAACATCAATTTTCCGACGATAATTAAAATGGTCGAGATGAATCATGCCGGTAATTACGATTAAATCATCGAACGCAAATAGATACATATGTACATGTATAATGTAATGCGTATATACATCAATGTACATACAAACACACACACACACACACACACACACATAGAGAGAGAGAGAGAGAGAGAGAGAAACGTGTGCGTATATATCAACTACGTACTCATTCATTTGAAATATTTTTTGATATCTAATTACGATAAAGCGATGCGCGTAAAAAAAAAAAAAAAAAAAAAAAGAAAAAAAGAGAAAAAAATAAATAAAACGAAGGAAAGAGGAAAAAATTTTTTCCATTCGTTGGATTGTAAATTAATTCGATGTTCAAGAACGCACAATAATAATAATAATAATAATAATAATCATAATAATAATAATAATAATAATAAAAATAATAAAAATAATAATAAATCGAAATGTTCTTCTTCTGTGGGAAAGGGACAACCTGTCCTCCCCCTTTTGCTTTAATGGTCCGATCCGAATTCCCCTTCCCAATCCTCGTCCACTCGCTCTCCTACCCACCCCACCTAACTTCACCTCACCTTACCACTCAACTATATATATATATATATATATATATATGAGAAAACACATTGGCATCGTGGAACTCTTAATGGTAGACGAAATTGCGCTCGATTTCTTGGAGCCTTGTGCGAAACGAGGCACGAGGAATTAACCGGGGGCACACGAACCAACATCAGTGACGTATCTATCGTAAAGAAGGACCTAGGGCAAGTTGGATACAGTTGCAATCCAATTATATCACCCATTCGAACGCACCCCTCTGATCTTACAAAAAGAATCGCGTCGATTATATCGTTCCTTTTCTTTCTTTTATATCTCTTCATTTAAAAGATAAAAAAATATCCACACACACACATAAATATATATATATATATTTATTTATTTATTTATTTATTTATTTATTTATTTATTTATTTATGAAATGTATTATGAAAGTTTGTAGTATACATTATATATCGTAAATTATAAATCATATTATATTAATATATATATATATATATATATTATGTTAAAAAATATATATTATGAATTAGAAAAAATGTGTACGTGTACGTATTTATAAGGTGTATTATGAATTTTTTTTAATTTATTATAGATTTAAAGAAAAAAAAAATATATATATACATTTATGAAATGTATCAGAAATGTTAACATACACATATATATATATATATATATATATATATATATATATATATATATATATATATATATATATATGTATTATATATTGCAAGTTATAAATTATATCGTATCAATATATATTATATTAAAAAATATAAACTGTACATTATAAACTATAAAAAAAAAAATATATATATATATATATCAATCCACTAGATACGTGTCTGTAGCTCGACACGGTAGCTAATTTCGGTAGCACCTCTCAAAAGGGGTTGAAATTCTTTGGAAGGGTTCGAAGGCCAAGAGGTAATTTGGTAATTTGTCGTTAATCGTTTTCTTTCCTCTGATACGTGACGATGTATAAGACACGGCACAAATTTGAAAGGGGATTGTGTTCGGGGGGGGGAGGGAAGGGGAAGATAGCTATATAAGTGGTGAGAGACAGAGAGAGAGAGAGAGAGAGAGAGAGAGAGAGAGACGGATAGACGGGCAGAGATAGAGAGAGAGAAAGAAAGAGACAGAAGGACGGAAAGAAAGAAAGAGACAGAAAGACGGAAAGATAGAAAGAGACAGAAAGACAGAAAGAAAGAGACAGAGAGAGAGAGAGAGAGAGAGAGAGAGAGAGAGAGAGAGAGAGAGAGAGAGAGATTGACATACTGAATAAATCGTTCCAAGACTCCAACCACCCCTCCCACCCTCCCGCGTACCACCCTTTTCTTACCCCCTCCCCCTCGTCGAAAACAACTTCATCCCCCCTTCATCGTCGAAAAAAACATCCAAATCGAGTGTCAATTAAATTATCATTGTTATTATCAATTTTTAACGTCGTCGATATCGTCGACATCGTTGTCGCATTATTATTAGATAGATAGATAGATAGATAGATAGATAGATAGATGGGTCGATAGATTCGTTTTTAAAAGATGATCGTTAGATTACATTTCAGATGATTTTTGTGTAGAAGAAGAAGAAAAAGAAGAAGGAAAAAAAGTTTAATATACAACAAAAAATTCGTGATAATAAAATATGCACGGTTCAACGTCCATAAGAGAGAGAGAGAGAGTAAGAGAGTGAGAGATAGAGTGATAGAAATGTACAGATATACGTAGATGGAGATGGAAATACATATTTTAATATTCCACGCGCATGTATCTCTGAGGACAAATTGAAATCCTCTTTTCTCAGTGTCGCGGCATTCATTGCGTCGTCAACCATATTTGCTTCGCACGAAAGAGAAAGAAAGAGAGACAGAGAGAGAGAGAGAGAGAGAGAGAGAGAGAGAGAGAGAGAGAGAGAGAGATAAATAGATAGATAAAGATAAAGATAGAGATAGAGATAGATATACAGAGAGTAAATGAGAGAGAGAGAGAGAGAGAGAGAGAGAGAGAGGATGAGTAGGAATGACTACATATGTAGTTAAAGTTATGTATGTACCTGGTCAAAGCTACATAGCTTTGTTATTCCGTCGTGATTTAAAAGAGAGAGCGAGAGAGAGAGAGAGAGAGAGAGAGAGAGAGAGAGAGAGAGAGAGAGAGATGTAGATAGATAGATAGAGAGAGACTCCTCAACGCATCTTATTAACGTTCTGTGCTCGATAATGGCGCGCGGAATACGAGATCGTACGGTGAATCCGTAATACGGTGCCTTTACCTCCTTTTATCTCGTCGTTTAAGATAAACGCCTCTCTGCATCTGCATGAATTCGTTCCGTATGTCCGTCCTATTCCTTTCGTCTCTCTTTCGTTCATACATATACATTTATAATATATATATATATATATATATATATATATATATGTGCGTGTGCGTTTTTGTGTACGTATGCGTGTGTCGGTGTGTGTTTGTGTGAATACATACACAGATAGACTAATATATTCTACCTATACATTTATCTATCTATCTATCTATCTATCTATCTATCTATCTATCTATCTATCTCTCTCTGTCTCTATGTCTCTATGTCTCTCTGTCTCACCGTCTATGTCTCTGTCTCTTCCTTTATTTCTATCTTTCTCGTTCGTTCATTCTTGGACCGGTACGAAGAATACCATACGACTTTTTACCTTTTCACTCGTCGAGTTCCATTCCTCACCCTCGTCCCTCTACACCCTTCCCTCATCACCCACCAACACCCACCCCCACCACCCTTCCATTCTACCAGTCCCCTTCCTTTTACTTGTACTTCTTCATACTCTTTATATACTTCTTCTTCGTCTTCGTATTTTTCTTCTTCCTCGACTTCGACTTCGACTTTGACTTTGACTTCGACTTCGACTTCGACTTCGACTTCGACTTCGACTTCGACTTCTTCGGTCCTTTTGAGATGAATCTTCACGCACGATGCGATTTTTTTCAATTCCAACCTTCCTTCCCTTTTGTATCCCATCCTCTTTCATTTCAGTCGTCTCGTTTATTTTCACATTTTATTTCTTTCTTTCGCCGGTATTGCTTTCTCCTTCTCCTTTTTTCTTTTTGTTTCGTTTCTTCTCCTTTTTCCATCCCTCGCACGGGTGCCGAATGGATCCCATTTTAATGGCGACCTTTCGGAATGTTAATTTCCAAATGTTTCTTGTTTTATACGTACGATAGTGGTGATATATATGCTTTTGATTTCTCTTTTCTAGAGAGAGAGAGAGAGAGAGAGTATGTGTGTGTGTGTGTGTGATAAACGAAGTAAATAACGAATAAAAACTTTGTTCAAAAAATAAAAAAGCAGGAAGGAAGGAAGGAAGAAAGAAATGAAGGAAATTACGAAGAAATCTATACAAGCATTTAAATACGACTAAGTAATTTTTTTATACGAGTCTACGCGCCTTCGTATGACTTTAGAGAAAAAGACAAAAAAAAAAGAAAAAAAAAAATTGAGAGAGAAAGAGAAAGAGATAGATAAAGAGATCGAGAGAGAAAGAGTGAGGAAGAAAATAAGAGATAAGTGGAGGAGTCTCGGAAAGA
>OU426866.1:4090601-4095601 GCA_911387685.1 Dolichovespula media
TATTTAAATACGTATATACATATATAATCATATTATATACACATACATGTATATGTATATAATATTACTTAAATATGTATCTATACAATGATTATATATATATATATATATATATATATGTAAATCGTATTACATTTAGTAAAAAAAAATAATTCAATGGAAAATTAAATTAGAGAAGAATTAAATTAATAAATAAACTATAAACCAAACTAAACTAAAATATAATAAAATACACACACACACACACACACACACACACATATATATATATATATATCGTATTACATTTAGCAAAAGATAATAATTCAATGGAAAATTAAATTGGACAAGAATTAAACTAATAAATAAACTAAAAACCAAACTAAACCAAATTAAACTAAACTAAAATATAATAAAAAAAAAGAACAAAAAGAGAGAGAGAGAGATAGAGAGATATAAAGATAGAAAAGGACCAACGGAGACCACACTTGTGAACGTGTTAGGCAAAAGAAGATGTTCACGCGGGATAAGCTTGTCCTCTCTCTCTCTCTCTCTCTCTCTCTCTCCCTTTAGCTCATGCATTGTGCATTCCTCACGAGTGCACGCGACGTTGCACGCGAACTCGCGCGTACCGGAGGACGTCGACTCTCTCGCGAGTAACCCGCGACGTTACTTCGAACGTAACTTCTCTTCGTCTTATTAGCGAGCCGCGAGAATCATTCCGAGTGTGGCAACCCGTAAAATCGTGTATTATTAAGTACATAGGGTTTTATATAGTTACACGTAGAAAGGGTGGGTGAGTGGGTGGGTGGGTGGGTGGAGGGATGGGGGGAAACCAGTTGCTTAAATTTTAGCCTCGAGAGTTTAATCTTACCTCGTCTCTTTCCTTTCTTTTTTTCTCTCTCTATTTTTTCTCTTTTTTTCATTTTATTTATTTTCCTTCTGTCTCTCTCTCTCTCTCTCTCTCTCTCTCTCTCTCTTTCTCTTCATCAGTCTCTTCGTCTTAATCTTTCCCCGTTTTTTAAATCTTTTTTTTCCTTTTATAGGATTATATTATTTTTCATTTTATCGAATGTAATTATCGAATGAAAATTTATATTTCGATCATACGATGAAATTATTCAATTGAAAATTTTCTTTATATTCGATTATACGATGAAATTATTCAATTGAAAATTTTCTTTATATTCGATTATATGATGAAATTATTCAATGGAAAATTTTTATATTCGATTACAAAATGAAATTATTAAATTGAAAATTTTTTTACATTCGATTATATGATGAAATTATTGAATTGAAAATTTTTTTATATTCGATTACAAAATGAAATTATTAAATTGACATTGTAAAGTGAAATTATTGGATGAAAAACGAAATAAGAAAAAAAAATGAAGTAAGTATATAAATAAGATAGATATATACATACAAACAGACGTACACAGAAAGAGAGAGAGAGAGAGAGAGAGAGAGAGAGAGAGAGAGAGAGAGAGAGAGAGAGAGAGAGAGAGAGAGAGACATACATGCACATATATATATGTATGTATGTATGTATTAATCGGAATATTTTCGATATTAACATAATCGTTTTAATTTCAACGTAATACTTCGGTTACAATATTCGATACGACGATTGTCAATTAACAACGATATCGATTGTCGTATGAAATCGATCGAATTTCTGATCGATTGATATCGATCTGTCGATTCTATCATTAAAAAACAACAATACATAAATAAATAAATAAATTAATTAATTAATTAATAATTAAATAAATAATTAAATAAATGAATGAATGAATTGATGAACGAACGAATAAATAAATCAATAAAATAAATAAACGTGTCGACGAGCGAAACCACCGAGGTGGGGAAAAAAAGAGAAACGGAAAACAAAAGGGAAACAAAAAGAACATAAATAAATAAATAAATAAATAAATAAATAAATAAATAAACAAAACAAGCAAGTAAACAGAGCAAATTTCGAAGAGGATAAAGAGGAAGACAACGAAAAAGAAGAATAAAAAGGATAAAAAGGACAAAAAGAATAAAAAGAAGAATATGAAGAAGAAGAAGAAGAAGAAGAAGAATAAAACGACGAATAGAGAAGGACGAATGCGAACACGAATGAAGAATAATTAGAATATGTATAATAAGAGTGGAATAAAAATAAAAAGCAGTAGCAGTAGTAGTAACAGTGGTAATAGTAGTAGTAGTAGTAGAGGAGGAAGAAGATGAAGAAGATGAAGAAGAAGAAGAAGAAGAAGAACATGAATAATAAGAATAATAAGAATAATAAGAAGAAGCTGGCTTTTGACACGACACGCGTCGGTCGTCTCGCTCGCGAGAGATCTAAGACTCGGTGCGAGCGGCTTCCGCTAATCCAAGAATCGGCTCCTTCAATGCGCCAGGAGAGTTTCGCGATTATAAATATCAGAGATACCGAGAATTCGAAGCAACGGCACGAAGACGACGACAACGAAGACGAAGACGAAGACGACGAGGACGACGACTTAAACGACGAAGACGAAGAAGAGCTTCGTCTAGACTTCGTACGAAGAAATGAGAACGTTCGCGTTGTTTCATGGGAGGGAGGGAGGGGAGGGGAGGGGGAGGGGGGGGGGGAATTGGGGGTGGAATGGGTGGGGTGGAGTGGGTGGGACGAGGGGAGAGAGTGAGAATCCCCATCGAAGTCAATCCTTTTTTCTTTTTCTCTTTCTATTCTCTCTCTTTCTCTATCTATCTATTTATCTATCTATCTATCTCTCTCTTTTTCATTCACGAGTTATTTTATTCTTCCAAGTAGAACTTTTAAGAACGTTCGACTTTAATATAATTTCTTGCGTTTGTTCGAAATATAATTGCTATCGTTTATATCGCGATTGATTAATTCGAAATACTTCTTCTTTTCTTTTATTCCCCCCCCCTTTTTTTTTTTTTTTTATTTTGTCGAACGTCGATCATCATTTCAAACGTATCGTCGTAATTAAGTTTCATCTTATTTCTCTCTCTCTCTTTCTCTCTCTCTCTCTTGTTTGTTTGTTTATTTGTTTATTCGTTCATTTATTCCTCTTTCACTTTCGTCCATCGAATTCTCAACTTACGAGTTCACGAACTATGGAAAAATTGATGCATTGCGATTAATCTCCAAACGCAACGAATATTTTATCGGCGTAGGGATCGAGAAAAAGAAAGAGACAAAAAGAGAAATGGGGCAGGTAAAAAATATGAAGAAGAAGAAGAAGAAGAAGAAGAAGAAGAAGAAGAAGTAAATAAATGAAAAGAAAAAAAAAGGAACAAAAAAATTGAAAGAGAAAAGAAAAAGAAAAGAGACAAAAAAATCGATGCATCTGCTTTAGAAAGAGACGGAGTCGAGAAAACTCGATGAGGGGGTTGAAACGTGAACGAGTCTATTTCTAGAAGACATAAGACTGTCTCTCTCCCTCTCTCTCCCTCCCTCTCTCTCTCCCTCTCTTTTTCTGACACACACACACACACACACACACACACACACACACATATACATACGCGCGTATAAACACGTAAATATACATACACACGAGATAAAGATATATAGCGAAGATGAAAAGGGGAAATAGTTTTTATCCGTTTTCTCGAAAATTACGAGAAATGGGGGAGGATGGGGGTTGGGTTGGGTGGGGGAGAGTGTAAACGCATCTGGAGTCATTCCTACCACTCTACCACCCCTTCGTCTCGTCTTCGAAGTTAGTTTATTTCGATGCTAGATCGTTCTCCTTCCATCCCCTCTCGTTCTTACCACGCCCCGTCACCACCCCCTGTATCTCCCTTTTTACCCCACACTCCACACCCACCCGTCGTTTCCCCTATCCGACCCAATCATCCAACTATCTTTCTCTACAAATTTTTTTCCCCACCCCATTACGAAAAGAAAATATTCGATTTCTATTTATATATATAGTATCGAATTTGTTCTATTTATATTATTTATTTATATATATATATATATTTGTATATATATATAATTGTTTAATTAATTTTATAATAAATTGTAAAATATATATATATATATATGGATGTAAATATACGTATAAATAAAAATATATTTTCAATTTTTTTGTTTTGTTTTTTATGAAATATGTTCATTAAAAAAAAAATTGTATTAAATTTATCATTAAAAGATATTATCGTTTCGATTTTCAAAATTAATTAATACAATATATATATATATATATATATATATATATATATATATATATATATATATATGTGCGTATGAATAAAATATATTTTCATTTTTTTTGTTTGTTTTTATCTTATGTTTCGTTAAATAAGTTCATTAAAAAAGAAATTTTCATTAAACTCATCATCACGAGATATTATCGTTTCGATTTTCAAAATTAATCAATATATTTGATCAAATTTATACCATTCAAGATTTCAAGAGTTTCATTGCTTCAGACTCATTGATCGAATAGAAATCGTAATTATTTCTAATGCAAACGTTTCACTTGATTGCATATCTATCCAATCGTCCAATGCAATGTTTCAAATCTATCGTTGTAAATAACCAATGAATGAATTCTCAATGGGGATAAACTGTCGTCCAAAAAAAAAAGAAAAAAAAAAAAAAGAAAAGAAATGAGAGAAAAAAGAACAGATTCGTACAAAAATCGTTCGTAAGGAATTAGTCCGACGGAGTAAAAAAAAAAAAATATATATATATATATATATATATATATATATATATATATATAATAAAGGAGACGGAAGGTATATAAAAGAAATGTGACGAATAAATAAATAAAATGTAAAATATGTGAAATAAATCCGTCATCTTATTCCCCAATAAGGGAAGATTGAAGATACGATAACCAAAGTAACCGTATGATTACAACGAAATTCATGTTGTTTCCATAAAATACACTTCCGCCTTTTCGTAATAATATATATATATATATATATTTACTTTTTACTTAACCATTCAAGGCAGATGTTGTAAGGATCAAAAAGAAGACTCGTGCCATCGACGACATTGTTCC
>OU426866.1:4103101-4105601 GCA_911387685.1 Dolichovespula media
CGTCGAACGTCCGACAAATTCTCGTCTTTTATTCGGAACACCATCCGTTTAACACCTCCCCAACATCTTCTGCGACTTGACTTACGCGTTTAAAGAAGGAGAAGAAAAAGAAGAAGAAGAAGAAGAAGAAGAAGAAAAAAAGAAAAAAAAAAAAAGAAAGAAAGCGAGAAAAAGAAACTCACGCGCGTTAACCGACCGAATAAAATGGAAAGGAGTCGGATGAGAGGGAAAAATGAAAGAAATAAAAAATAAAAAGAAGCGAACAAACAAAATGAAAGAAATGAAAAAAGAAAAAATTAAAATCGATAAAAAGAAAAAATATATATATATATATATACATATATTATATACATAATATAATGTAAAACAATTAATCACGATTACACTTTTTGTCAAAGTATATTCGTCGTGTTGTTCAAAAAGAAAAAACAAAAACAAAAAAAAAATGACAAGAAGAAAGAAACTAAGAATTAAAGAAAAAAAAAATACTTAAAAGAAAAAGAAACCAAAAAAATAGGAAAATAAAATTAAAGATTACATACATAAATACGTACGTACGTACCTACACACACACACACACACACACACGTACATATGTACGTGCATATCTACGATCTACTGAATATATATAATGTAACTTCAAAGTAAAATGGCGTCATTGGCGGTTGCGGCGGGGTGGGGGGTGGAGGGGCGGGGTGACAGGGGGTTTAACGGTAAATACGAAAATGGACATTGGTCCTTCTAATTCTCGTATATCGATCAATTAGCAGGGCCATGCATGCGGAAGCGCAATTACGGTTATTAGCGTCTATTCGTATGAGAATGAAGTGCAACAATGAATAGAAAAAGACAGATATACATATAGAAAGAAAGAGAGAGAGAGAGAGAGAGAGAGAGAGAATCCATTGTTGTTAACAACCCCTTTCGTTCGTTCGAGCAAAAAAAAAAAAGAAAAAAGAAGAAAAAAAAAAACTCATGTTCGTCATCACGATCGAGAGATCGATCATTACACTTACCCTTCGTACTATGCATGAAGTATACCATATATGTATGTATGTATGTATGTATGTATGTATGTATGTATGTATGTGTGTATGTACTTAGTTCGACATGATTAAAGGATTCTCTCTTTCTCTTTCTCTTTCTTTCCCTCTCTCTCTCTCTCTCTCTCTCTCTCTCTCTCTCTCTCTTTCTCTCTTTCTCTCTCTAATTCGTCCGAGTCTCGTTTTTGTGAAATTATTTGCTCTCGATGCAGTGACCACCGACGAAGCGTAATAAACGCTTATGGTTTCGCCAAGGCAGATGGATTTTTACGCGAGGATGCTCGTTTATGCACGTGTAAACCAAATATGTGTGTGTGTGTGTGTGTGTGTGTGTGTGTGTATGTGTAGTTATAGATTAGTATATGTATTTACTTTTTTTCACGATTTATTCAACGAGCTTACGTATAGGTTTAGTTACTAAAAAGAATAATTATAATTCTTTTAGAAACGTAATTAATTAATTCTCTCTCCATCATCCTTATCTCTCTCTCTCTCTCTCTCTCTCTCTCTCTATCTTTTAATTAATTATTCTATAATTTAATAATAAATAGTTTTTATTATTTATTTAATAATAAAGTAGTGATTAAGATATATAATATATATATATATATATATATATATATATATATATATATATATATATATATTATGTATAGTATGTATACCATATTATATACGTATATTCTCTATCTCTTTTTATCTCAATGATGCATTCAGTATATATTCCATACGCATATTCTCTGTCTCTTTTTATCTCAATGATGCATTCAGTAGATCGTTATAGGGTAAATCCGAAGTATTTAAAAGAAAAAGAGATAGAGATACAGAGACAGAAAAAGAGAGAGAAGAAAAAAGAGGAACGACGAAAAGAAAGAAAGAAAAGAGAGAGAGAGAGAGAGAGAGAGAGAGAGAGAGAGAAAGGAATTACGAAATGAGGGTAAAATAAAAGGGAAATAAACTGTGAAAGAATGAAAGGACACGTGCAAAGGGCCCAGCGGTTGGCCGATTTCTTCCATCCGATTGGTCAGTTTTACTCGCGAAAAATATCTGCTCGTTTTGTCAACCCTCTCCTCTTCATCCCCTCCAATCCCAGCCCCTGCTTCAGCTCCACCCAACCCTCCTCCTATTCTCACCCCTCAACCCTCTTTCTCCCGGCTCCCCTCATTCTTTCTCTCTCTCTCATTCTCTCTCTCTCTCTCTCTCTCTCACTCTCTTTCTTTCTCTCTCACTCGTACGTCGTCAGAAGAAGGAAAGAAAAAAGAAAAGAGAGGAAGAATAGAAAAGAAAGAGAGAGAGAGAGAGAGAGAGAGAGAGAGAAATTATGGGAGACGAAAGAAAGAAAGAAAAAAAAAACAATAAAACAACATAATCTTCCCGATCGCAATTATAAAGGATTCCTCGAAATACGCTTTTCCCATTGTCCGCAAGTTTTTTTCTATTATTTCGAAAGGCATGGC
>OU426866.1:4115601-4130601 GCA_911387685.1 Dolichovespula media
AAATAAATATACATAAATAATATGATGTATTATACATAATTTATATATATATATATATATAATATGTATATTAAATATATAATGCAATCTAAATAAATATATAAAGTAAATATAAATAATATATTTATACAACATTATATATTATGCTTAATATATATAATTAGATATAAATTAATTATATATATTACTATATATGTAATATTCACGAATCTTTCATCATATTGTTCTTATAAATATAAAAACAATATATATATATATATATATATATATATATATATATATATATAAGCAATTCGATAATTAATAAAAATAAATATTAAACTATTTTTTGCAAACATTAACGTATCATACGATGACGAGCACATGAATAAAATTCATAATAATAATATTAATAATAATAATAATAATAATAATAATAATAATAATAATAATAATAATAATAATAGTATTAATAATAATAATAATAATAACAAAGATAATAATTTACTAACCTCCATCTTCAACTTCGCTAGAAAATGAGGATGATGGGTGTTCATGAGTGTGTTGAGATTTGTCAAAGGTGTGGGAGTTGTGTTGGTCGGTATAGACGGTGGTTCCGAAGGATTCTGATGTGTTGTGGTATGTCCAGCGTGTGGCTGCTGTGGTAACTCTTCTCCACTTTCTTCATCCTGTAAATCGGGATCTGATAAATCTTCTTCTTGGTGGGACTGAAATCGAGAAAAAAGGATCAAATTATTAAAACTTTGTTCCTTGTTAACTCAATATATTTGATATATATAAAAACTTTGATTTGTCGGTTCAATCATTTATTCATTTCTTTCTTTATTTATTTACTTATTTATTTATTTATTTATTTATTTATTTATTTATTTATTTATTTCATTTAGAATCGATCGAGCCATCCCCCTCTCCTCCCCTTTTATAACCTTTCTCTATTTTTTCACCCCCGTAGAAATTTTTTCTCCTTTTTCCTTCTCTCGTAAATTGAAAACTTTTAATAGCGAACTTAAATGGTTGAAATAGTTAAATGGTTAAACTTAAATAGCAAAAATATTTTTGAATTCTCTGATACAAGTGTTAAAAAAAAATAATTTCCATTCGATCACACCGTTTCACGGGTTCATGTCGATTATCAAAAAAAAAAAATAAATAAATAAAAAGAAACAATCAATACTTCAAATAATTTCTAAATACGTCTATTCTCTCAAGTAGAACGATCTTTGTCTCTCTCTCTCTCTCTCTCTCTCTCTCTCTCTCTCTCTCTCTTGTTCAAAAAGAAGAAAAATTAAAAATATTGAATAAAAAGTGAATGGATAAATGAATAAATAAAAAAGAAATATATAAAAAGAGTAAACAACAAAACAAAATTCTTACGATTTATCAGTCCCAACCAATCTTTCTCCCTCTCTCTCTCTCTCTCTCTCTCTCTCTCTCTCTTTCTCTCACATAAATAAAAACAACAACAACAATAACAACAATAATAATGAAAGAGTAAGAAAAACGAAAAGCAAATAGGGGAGCAAGACTAAAATAAAGAAAAGGACGAAAAAACTATTTTAAAAAAAGAAAAAAAGGAAGAAGAAAAATAAGAATAAAAATAAAATCTAATGAAATAAAATAAAATAAGATATAATGAAATAAAAATAAAATATAATGAAATCGAATGAAATATAATGATATCAAATGAAATATAACGAAACAAAATGAAATATAATGGAATCAAATGAAATATAACGAAACAGAATAAAACATAATGGAATCAAATGAAATATAATTAAATCAAATGAAATATAATCGAATCAAATGAAATATAATCGAATTAAATGAAATATAATGAAATCAAATGAAATATAACGAAATCAAATGAAATATAACGAAACAAAATAAAATATAATGGAATCGAATGGAAAATAATGAAATCAAATGAAATATAACGATACGAAATAAAATATAATGAAATCATATGAAATATAACGAAACAAAATAAAATATAATGAAATCAAATTAAATATAATGCAATCAAATGAAATATAACGAAACAAAATAAAACATAATGAAATCCAACGAAATGTAATAAAATCAAATGAAATACAACGAAACAAAAAAAAAAAAAAACATAACGTAATCAAATGAAGAATACAACGAGACAAATTAAAATATAACGAAATAAAATGAAATAACAGAAATTGTATATACATAAAAAAAAAAACAACAACAACAACAAAAACGACGAAAGTAATAGAAGCGCAAGGAGATAAAAAGAAAGGAGGAAAGCAAGAAAGGAAGAAAGGAAGAAAGAAAAAAGAAAGGAAGAGAAATAAAAAGGAATAGGAAAAGCTACGCAAATTCTTTAAGATTTAAAACAGTCTCTCAAAACGAGCGATCAAGCCAGCCATCCAGCCAGCAAGCCAGCCAGCCTTAAGAAGGCGTTCAATGCGTTTTACACGATGTAAAGAGTCGAAAGAGGGGAAGATCCGTGGAGCTGGAGGGGTGGGGTGGGGGGTGGCGGCAGGGAGAAAGGGTAGACGGGGAAGGGGAAGAGGGAGGAAGAGTGAGAAGGACGGATGGTCGGATAGAAAAAAAAATAGAAAGAGAGAGAGAGAGAGAGACAGAGTTGAAGTGACAGAGAGAGAGAGAGAGAGAGAGAGAGAGAGAGAGAGAGAACATCCGTTGATAGGCGATATCGAACGGGCAAATGTAATGGCGAGTAAGGAGGGCAGATATCGGGGCATTAAACATTAATTAGGAAAATGGCGAGGTAGGTATGGTCTTGGTATATAGCGAGTTATATACAACGAGATAACTGCTATCGGTTTAACATTATTATGCTACGGGTGTCATATGTGTTTTATGACCGTGCCCGTTGCACCGGTGCCGGCATAAAAAAAAAAGAAAAAAAAAAGTAGAAGAAGAAGAAAACAAGAAAAAAAGAAAACAGAGAGAGAGAGAGAGAGAGAGAGGGAGAGAGAGAGGGAGAGAGAAGAATGAAAAAGGAATGAATAGGAACAAAAAAAAAAAAAAAAAAAAAAACAGGGAATTTTACGAAGAGTCGTATTTATTTAACCGGCGGTAAACTCAGGAGGCTCAGTCTTCATTAAGAAATAAATATAAAGGAAGATATAATAAGAAAAAAAGGAGAGAGAGAGAGAGAGAGAGAGAGAGAGAGAGAGAGAGAGAGGGAGTAGAATATTTTTTTCCTTCGTCTCTCATCTTTCATCCTATCGTAACGTCTGTCTTATTTGTGTGTCATTAATTAATTTTTCAAATAAGCGAAAGTGAAATTAAAAATAAAAAAAAAAAAAAAAAGAAAAAAAAATAGAAACGAAAGAACGAAACGAAAAACAGAGATGCAAGAAAAAAGAAGAAGAAGAAGAAGATAAAAAAGAAAATGAAATAAAAGGAAAAATAAGATCGCGCGATGCTTGAGAAATTCGCGATTTCAGCGACAAGACAAAATTAATAAATAAATAAATAAGAAACATAAGTGAACAAACAAAATAATAATAATAATAATAATAATAATAATGAAGAAACAAAAGAAGTGAAGAATTGTAAAAATAAATCCCATAGATTGAAATTGACCCGTTGAACCGTGAAAATCGAGTCTATTAAGATAGATAGGTGGATTTTTATTCGTTTTGAAAAACAAAAAAAAAGGAAAAAAAAAAAAGAAAATTAAAGAACGGACGATACGACTTTCTCACGGCTCGCTATCGTCGAATTCAACGACATACGTATATTAGTTATTATACTTGAGTATTCTGCGGGTACGCTTATGGGATCTAACGATATGTAGATTAACGTAACACACCTCGGGAGTATTTTCTAATGGTGTATATTACGATAACATCTAACGATACATACGACAACTGCCCCCCCCCACCCCCACCCCCACCTCCACCTCGTCCACCTCCTCCTCCTACTTTCTGTCGTTAACCCCTTCGGAATATATTCTTCAATTTGCAATTTATTATTTCAACAAAAAAAAAAAAAAAAAAAAAGAAAAGAAGAAAAGAAAAGAAACGAGAGAAGAATAGAGAATGAGAAAAAAGAGAAGAGGGGGTAAAAAAAGAAAATTAATGGGAAGGAAATCTGATCGATTTAATCATTGTGAATGAATGAATGTATGAATGAATGAATGAAGGAAGGATTGAATGAATGAATGAATGAATGAATGAATGAATGAATGAAGGATTGAATGATACGAACAAACGAATTTTTAACGACTCCTGTTTCATAAATTATTTCTAGTTGGGCAAAAACAAAAATAAAATGAAGTGTATATAAATATTACATGATGTACCATAAATATATATATATATATATATATATATATATATATATATATGTAAAAAAGTTTTCGTAGAAAAATACTTTTTTTCCTTTTTATATATAATATTTTGGACTATGTATAATGTATAAGTTAGTAAAATATCAGTTATAGAAACGCATACATATATTCGAATGTATGCACGTGCACGCACGCACATATATGTTTGAATGATGACAAGAAACAAAACAAAGAAAAATAAAAAGTAAATAAAATGAATAAATCATAAATTAATTATATATATATATATATATATATATATATATATATATATATATACACACAAAAAATCAATTATTACAATCAATTAATTGATTCATAATTTAATAAATATCTTTTTATCGTATCTATAAAGATAACACGAGCTATGTAAAGAAACCTAAAAAAATAAATAAATAAATATATATATATATATATATATATATATATATATATATATATATATATATATTGAAAATAAAAATATCTTAAGAGTAGTATGATTTCGAAGAAAACTTTCTGATCCCTTGCTCCCCCTCCCCCCAATATATATACATACATATATATATATATATATATGTATGTATGTATGTATGTATGTATGTATAAATAATAGTATATACCATATATGAAATGGCAAGACAAACTTTTCTACCTGAAAGATGGACACGGTCTTGTATAAATACGAACGTGCATCACGAATGCAGGTGGTACACACGCGTGTTCATCGTTGCAAGGGCCTAACTTAAAAATGGGACTACGATACAGGACACCATAAGAAAGAGAGAAAGAAAGAAGGAGAGAGAGAGAGAGAGAGAGAGAGAGAGACGAGTTCGTTCCCTCTGTCGGCATTTCGAGCACGTGTGATAATATTGACCCTTGGCTATGGTGGTCAGAATGGTCGAATCTTTCACTTTATTTCTCTCTCTCTCTCTCTCTCTCTCTCTCTCTCTCTCTCTCTCTCTCTCTCTCTCTCTTTCTAATCAAATACGAATCCTAATCAAATACTAAACAAGTCTATACTTCGAATTCCGATCTCCTCGCCATCTCCATTTATTAACCTCTCTATCTTTTCGATTATCATAATTTTATTATTATTATTTATTATTATTATTATTATTATTATTATTATTATTATTATAATTATTATTATTATAATTATTATTATTATTTATTATTAGTATTACTAGTATTTTTTCAACGAATATAATGTAGGGAAAAATTTTTAATGGGATAATAATTATGTTTCGTTTGTAAAATTTTATAAGAAAAAAAAAGAAATATATATATATATATATATATATATATATATATATATATATATGTATGTATTTATCATCGTAAAATATTTGATATGATATTAATTTAAATACGCGTGATATATTTGATAATACGTTAAAGAAAAAATTTTTTTTGATACCCATATTATTATTATCTTTATTATTATTATCATACTTAATATAAGTAATTAATATTAGTAATTAATATAAGTAAAAAATTGAGTCATTAATCTTAAACATATTTAATACGTAATAATAACAACTCGTAATGATGTAATATAAATAAATCATTATGATCGTACGTGTGTGTAACGTTAAAATCTTGAAACAATAAATGAAATAAAATTTTTCTAGCAATTAAAATATTTTCCATTATTAAAATTTCAAACCTTAATTGAAGATATCTTTGCGAGACATTCTCGATCGTCGTGAAAAAAAGAAAAGATAAGAAAAAAAAGAAAGAAAGAGAGAGAGAGAGAGAGAGAAAAAAGTAACATATAAAATAATGTTTTTCTAACGGTGTCGCGGGACGATAAGAATTTTCCTAGAAAATAACGCTTCATTTGTTTCACTAGCCATTCGAAATCTTTGAACGATGACTAATACTACTCGAGTGAAAAACAACATACACACACACACACGCTCACACACACAAGCACGCACGACACGTATATATATATATATATATAATATACAAATGCACAAAAAACTTTTATAGAGACGATTTTGCAACATTGAAATGAGTATGTTAATAAAGCAATATACTGTAACAAAGCGTTATCAGATAGAGCTAGTTCTATTACTATAAACGCTTTAATGTTGTAACGTGAATATACAAACACATACACACACACACACATACGCACATATAACACGTATGTACAGACATACACATACATACACGCACGTACACGTGCATATATATATATATATATATATATATATATATATATATACACATAAAATATATAATAATACACGTATAACATTATCTGTTATACATATAGTACATGAGAATAAACATGAAGATAAAATAATACAATGCTTATGGTAAAGTGAGCACATTCTATGAATTAGTATGATAAACTAACGCAACCTTCGAATTTTATTTATTTCTTATTCGTTTTTTTTTCCTTCCTTTACGTTTTTTTCTTTCTTTCTTTTTTTTTTTTCTTTTTCTTTTTTTCTTTTTCTCTCTTTTTTTTTTTATTTTCAAATGGAGACTATATTTTGTAGAGAATATTTTATTCGATGCGTAGTATATTTATATTATATACTCTTATCGGTTATGTATATATGTATGTATTAACTCGTATCATAGAATACAAATTAATCAAACTAAGCACATTTTCAGGAGCGTTGCGTGATTCGTTTGTAATTAAATTCGATTTAATTTACATTAAATTCGATTTAATTGACATTATATTCGATTTCGCATAAAATTGAATCGTTCGATAGAGGATAATGTCATCGTTATCATTGATATAAATGGAATCAATCGATCGATCAAGAAAAGAGAAAAAGATGAAGAAAAGGAAATTAAAAAAAGAATAAAAACTCTAAGAAAAAAGGAAAACAAATAAATAAATAAATAAAATAAATAAATAAATAAATAAAAAAAATAGGGAAAGAAAATATTTATGTTTTCAATTCACAAACAAACGTACAGACACACACACACACACACAAACACACAGATCCGTACCCACACACACATATACATACATAAATAAACACGTGCGCGTAAGCGTTCATGCACACGGTACATACACACACACATATATATATATATATATATATATATATATATATATATATACATACACATAAACATACATATATACATACATATACACATACACATACGTGCACAAATATAAATATAAATAATTTATCATAAAACATTGCGTATTCTTGTCATAGAAGATGATTAGAAATATTATGCGAAGGCGTACGAAAGTCACACTGTTATTACGTTAATAACAATGATGGCTTTGGGCCGGAGATTGGATGAAAGGTGGGAGAAAGAGGGGGAGAGAGAGAGAGAGAGAGAGAGAGTAGCATTGTTCTATCCAAAATCTATGGGGCTTCGTGCATGCGTGGGTGTTCGACGTATGGAAAATAGTCGAGGGAGAGGGCTGAACGGGGGAGGAAGAGGAGGACGAGGAAGAGGAGGAAGAGGAGGAGGGGTGGAAGAGAAAGAGGTGGAACGGATGCTACGGGTGGGCCGAGATCCGACCATCTCGTTTCCGAATCAACGAATTTACATAAAAAGTCTGCCGACGAGAGTGTCCTGCCGACGAGATGAAAATTAAATGTGAAAAAAGAAAAAAAAAAAAGAAAAGAAAAGGAAAGAAAAGAAAAACAGGAGATAGAAATGAAAATGAAACGAATCGAGAGAAATTGAAAGAAACAAAAAAAAAAACAATCAAAAACAATGAAAATGATAAAAACCGAACGAAATTGAACGTCGTTCGATTGAACATCGCTTTTCTACTCACTCACTCTCTCTCTCTCTCTCTCTCTCTCTTCTCATTTTCTTGTTAATCGAATAATAAATAAATAAATAAATAATATAAATAAATGAACGAACGAATGAAATACGCAGTGACAGAAAAAAAAGAATTAAAAGTTTCGGGCGAACGCGAGCTCGGATATTGAAACGCGTTATTGAAAAAAAAAATAATAATAACAACAACAATAACAATAATAATAATAATAATAATAATAATAACAAAAGTAAAAATGAAAATAAAAAGACAAAGAAGGGATACGAGTTTGCGCGATAGCAGATTAAAAAGAAGAAGAAGAAGAAGAAGTAGAAGAAAAGGATTTTCCTCATCCCGGGGGATAAATCTGAGGGATGAAAGTTTAAGGAGAAGGAGAGAGAGAGAGAGAGAGAGAGAGAGAGAGAGAGAGAGAGAGACAAAAAATTAAAATAAAAAAAAAAAAAAAGAAAGAAAGAAAGAAAGAAAGAAAGAAAAGAGAAAAAAGGAAAAACAACGAGTCACTTCTCTTCTTCCATCATTGAATACGTTTCTTTTCTCGGATGAACCGAATAAATCAATAGAGAAAGAAGAGATAAATAGATAAAAAGAGAGAGAGAGAGAGAGAGAAGGAGAAGGAGAAGGAGAAGGAGAAGGAGAGGGAGAGGGAGAGGCTTTGAACGACCTCGGCTTAGTACAAACCACCCAAAGCTTCAGGTAAAACTGTCACTCTGAGCAAACAAGTGGGCGCGGCTCTATCCTTCAAAGAAAGAAATGAAAGAAAAGATATAAAAAAGAAGAAGAAGAAGAAAAAAATAAAAAAAAAAAAAAAAAAAGGAAGGAGTAAAATAGAATATAAGAAAATCACTTCCACTTCGATCTCCCTCTCTTTCTCTCACTCACGCACGCACGTACGCGCGCACACACGCACGCACGCACGCACACACACACACACACACACACACACACACTATTATTTAGTCAGAATTATTTTATCCTTCTTCAAATTACCAATAATCTTTAATCGTTTATTAGAGCATACACACTCACATACATACATAAACACACACACACACACACATGCAAAACCAATATATATATATATATATATATATAAAATTCAAAATTTGGATAAAATCGATGGAAACAATTCAAAATTTTCGTGCATTTAAATTTTAGAAAGAAAAAGGGAAAAAAAAGTCAAAAGAAAAAAAAAAACAAAAAAAAAAGGAAAGAAAGAAAAGGTTGAGAATTTTTTCATCGCGAACGATTTTTGCTACGGGACGATCGTAAGAGAGAAAAAATGATTGTGGTTGTTAAACCGTGTCGGTAAGGAAGAAAACTCCGTAAGGATTCATTCACTGTATTTTTCCCATCGACTAATTCCAGGAAAATAATTATACCCATTAAATCGTCCCCATTTTTTTCTTTTCTCTTTTTTCTTTTTTTTGTTCTTCCCTTCTGTTTTTTTTCTCTTTTTTTCTTTTTCTTTTTTTTTTTTTTTTTTTTTTTTACAACTTTGACCGACCGATTTTCGCGGAATATAGACGAAACTAAAGGAAAATAGAGAAAGAATAATAAAAAAGAGAGAGAGAGAGAGAGAGAGAGAGAGAAAAAATAAGTAAACAAAGGAACAATGTTATCTCGCGTACTCATTTTTAACGACACTTTCAAGAGAGAGAGAGAGAGAGAGAGAGAGAGAGAGAGAGAGAGAAACCACACTTTCGAGAAAGAAAAGAAGAGATTAGAAATCCGATCTGAATATTTCTCTACTCTGGTGAAAAAAAGGAAAAAGGGAAAAATAATAAGAAAATAGAAAAGAAAAGAAAATAAAAGAAAAGAAAAGGATAGGAAAGTATCGTAGCGCGTTCGTTCATTTCGTTTCATTTTATTTTATTTTTTTTTCTTTTTTTTTTTTTTATATTTATTTAATTTAATTTTTCTTTAATATTTAATAGGAGACGAAGAAAGAAAGAAAGAAAAGAAAAAAAAAAAAAGGATAATGGAGGACGAAAAACGACGACAAAAATGGTTTTACCTTTCGTTCGTTCCTTTCGTCTTTTAATTAACGTCGAACGAACAGAAATATTGTATAATGTAATATCATGTAATAGAATATAATATCAATTATTTATAATGTGATATATTGATGATCGATAAAAATATATAATATATTGGTAAATAAATAAATATATATATATTTACATATATTTTAATGATCGGCAAAATTTAACGATCTAACGACATTGAAATAATAATGAACTAATTCGTTAAAAATGTCTACCCGTCAAGCTTGAAATGAGTTATCGTACGTTATTATCGTTTCCTAGTTTCATGCACTTCGACCGAGTAGACAAACTCGAACACGATTGCACGCACGTGCGGTATAATGTATTCGTAAGAAAATTGTCGTCCAGTCCTTATTTTTTTTTTCTTTTTTCTTTTTCTTTCTCCTTTTTCTTTTTTCTTGTTCTCTTTTCTTTTCTCTCTTCTTCGCGTTAATCGTTCGATAGTTGTCGCACCGACAAAATGACGGAAAAAATAAGAATCGAGGCAAAGCAAATATATATATATATATATATATATATATATATATATATATATATATATATATATAAAAGAACAAAAAGAAAAAAATCCAACGAAAAGTCACACTCGAAACAACAACTCTAAAATAGTATTTAACTATGAATAATTTTTCAAAAAAATTCAAGAGAGCAAAGGTAACATTTTCGAAGTTAAATCTTTCTTTCCAATGGCAAATGATAATTGTTAAAAATCTATACGACGTTGTCGCAATTAAGAAACTTATATATATATATATATATATATATATATATATATATATATATATATTTATGTAGTAATTATAGAATTAGAAAGATTTAGAAATATTCAATACATTGACAATTTAATAATAATAATAATAATAATAATAATAATATATACATATATGCACACTAATGATAAAAACGATATAAAATTTCTAATGAAAGAAGAAACGCAACCACGATAAGAGAAAACCATAACGAATCGGGACATAATAATCTAACATTAAATATAAGATATAGAATCTAATCCTAAAAAAAAAAAAAATAAATAAATAAATAAAGAATGGAGAGCTAAAAAACAGACCAAGAGAAATTAAGAGAAGTAACGTTACAAAAAAATAAAAGAAGATAAAATAAAAAATAATACAAAATAAAATAAAATGGAATGAAATAAAATGAAATAAAATGAAGTGAAACAAGATGAAATGAAATGAAATGAAATGAATTAAAAAAAAAAAAAAAAAAAAAAAAAACCATAAATAAATAAAAACAGAAAAAAGCAAAATTCAACTATATGATCGACAACTACGATTCCCGAGTGGGGGAGGTGGAGGACCCGTTCTCGTTGGTCGGATCACCAAGGTTCTTTATCGATGTGCAATAAAAGGGATACTTTAAGTATCTACACGAGTTCCCTTCGTTCGAGGACCCCCCGTAGTTCTTTCACATTGAATAGAAGAGAGCGATATAACGACCGATAGATAAAGAGAGAAATAATAAAGAGAAAGATAAAGAGAAAGATTTAAAGAGAAAGAAATATATATCGCGAAGTGAAACATAGACTAGAGAGAGAAAGAGAGAGAACGATAAGTGGAATGATAAAAATGAAGAAAGAGATAGAAATATAAAATAAGATACATATATATATATATATATACATATCGTAAGGTAGAATGAGAAAGAGATATAGTTAGATAGCTAGATAGATAGAAAAAGAGAGAGAGAGAGAGAGAGAGAAGGTGATAAAAACAAAAAATGAAAGAGATAGAAAAAGAAAGGTAGAAAGACAGAATGAGAGAGACGGAGAAAGAGAGAAGTAGGATAGGTTCAAGGGATAAGTTGGGAAGGGTGGGAGGTAGAGAAGGAGGGGGGACGGACGATCGACGTAGGGAATGTTTCGATCATCTCCGTACTCGGGACATATAAATTCATAAAATGAACGATGATAAACAGCGAGGAAGAAATCGAGGTCGTTTTGGCGTATCGATCGATTTAGATTGAGAGATTATACTTCGTTGTGTCCGACCGCCACTGACATCTTCTATCTCCCTCTCTCTCTCTCTCTCTCTCTCTCTCTATCTCTCTCTCTCTCTCTCTCTCTCTCTCTCTCTCTCTGTGTGTGTGTGTTCGTCTTGCCTTCCGATAGGTAACGCAAAGGCTTTACAAGGAGAGAACGCTGATTTATCGGCTCGTCCAGGACTTTTGTCAGGTATATAAATTCATCGACCGCCGGAATCGTCATCGCTGTAATCGCCTTTATTTATCAATATCTCTGGTAAGGTCCATCGATCAGGACTGTCTATTTAAGCGGAACTTCCTGCGGGATATCGACGTGGAAACTGCGATCATCTTCTATCTCTCTCTCTCTCTCTCTCTCTATTGCTCTCTCTCTCTCTCTCTCTCTCTCTTTCTCTCTCTCTGTCTCTCTTTCTCTATCTTTCTCTATCTCTATCTCTCTCTATCTCTATCTCTCTCTTTTTCTCGGTCTCTTTTGCTCTCTCTCTCTCTCTCTCTCTCTCTCTCTCTCTCTCTCCATCTTTCTCTATCTCTATCTCTCTCTTTTCCTCAGTCTCTTTCGTTCTCACTCTCTCTCTCTCTTTTTCTCGGTCTCTTTCGTTCTCTCTCTCTCTCTCTCTCTCTCTCTCTCTCTCTCTCTTTCTTTCTCACTCGCTTTAGCAAGGATCTATTTCTGTCTCTCTCTATCTCTCTCTCTCTCTCTCTCTCTCTCTCTCTCTCTATCTCTATCTCTGTCTCTACGTCTCTAACCTCTCTCTGTTCCTATCTCTCTCTCTATCTCTCTCTCTCTCTCTCTTTCTCCCCCTGGAAAACGTTAATATCGCACTTATTTTTGCCCAAAACTTAACAAAATTGCGTCATAACGTTTAATTGAAATCTGTTTCTATTGTGTTTCCCTTTTTTTATTTATTTATTTTTTTTTTGGTTGTTTGTTTGTTTGTGTCTTCGTCAATTATTGTTTCTCATTTCCTTTTTCCGATCTCGACACTGCGACATTAGTGGTTACTATTAGGGACAGCGTGATTAGCGTTCGACTGTACCGTGTTTGGTCAATTCGAATGCCCGTGGAAAATGAAATTGAAATTGAATTGATATTGAAATTAAAAGGAATGGATAGGAAAGAAAATTGAAATGAAACGTAATTGAAATTAAATGGAATTGATTGAATTTAATTGAAATTGATTGAATGAAATTGAAATTGAAATGAAATTGAAATGAAATTGAAATGAAATTGTAATGGAGTGACGTGCAAAAAAATAAAATAAAAGTAAAACAATGATAATGATAAATGATAATGATAATGATAATGACAATGATAATAGTGATAATAATAGAGAAAAAGAGATAAATGAAATGAAATGAAATAAAATGAAATGAAATGAAATGAAATGAAATGAAGTGAAATGGAATGGAATGGAATGGAATGAATAGAAAAGTAGGACGTATGTATTATCATACGTAATAGCTACTACAACCGATCATCTAAATATTAATATTAATCTAATTCCTAATATGTTCCAGTTAGCTTAGCGGGGTGTTTTTCATTGGAGGAGATACCCCCTGCCATGGGCGGAGCGACGTTGCATAAGAACGAATCGATAAAAATAATTCGTCGTAACCTCGTCGTAAAAAAGATGCGAGAGGGAAAGAGATAGATGGATAGATAGATGGACGTTAAAAGAGAGAGAGAGAGAGAGAGAGAGAGAGAGAGAGAGAGAGTCTGTCAGAGAGATCTTTCGAATCTGGCCAACACGTGGAAGCGAGAGATATGACACGATCTATATCCTTGATCTTTAGTCCTGATTTTTCATCTCTCTCCCTCTCTCTCTCTCTCTCTCTCTCTCTCTTTTCTTTTTCCTCTTATTTTTCTATTTTTACTATCCAAAGTAATTAAATAGAAACGTTGTTATTTATTAATTCGTTGTTCTCTCTCTCTCTCTCTCTCTCTCTATATATATATATATATATATATATATATATATATATATATATATTTAAAAAAAAAAAAAATAATGAAAGAGAAAATGGAAAGCTAATGAGACTAAGAGAAATAAAGAGAAGAAATGTTTAAAAAAACGATAAATAAATAAATAAATAAAATAATATATATAAATGATATATAGATATATTAATTGATAGATGTGTTAGGTTATCAAAAAAATAAAAAAAAAATAAAAAAAAAACAGGAAGACTAGAGAAATAAAAGTTATATCAACGAAATATTAATAGTATGAATATATATATATATATATATATATATATCGACGTTATGATACGTGTAACTACAGTGAACTTAAGTGAACTATATAATGAAACATTAATAGTCTACGATTTGGAATAGGTCGAACTACGTAAAGCTATTATTAATTGCCATTCCGAAAAAGGAGGAGAAACGGAAATGGGCGTAGTTGGAAGACAGGAGGCCATATACACGTGCCACGGTTAGATCTTCGTCATATTCGACGTTAGAATAAAAATAAAATCAAACGAAATGAAACTTTGAGCGCAGAGATGAACTTAGTGAAGTGGAAAGAAACCAAATCCCACAGCCCCTTCAACCCCTTTAAAAAGAAAAGAAAAAAAAAAAGAAAACATCTACGATCTTCCATCGAAAAAATGGGTGGGACTTGCGCGACGAATATAACAAACAAACAAACAAACAAATAAATAAACGAACGAACAAATATATAAACGAACGAACGAACAAATATATAAGCGAACGAACGAACGAACGAACGAACGAGCAAATAAATAAACGAAAACACACCCACACGCACGCACCCACTGATGTTTTAACAAAACGGTGTTTTATCATTGATATTCCAAAAAGAAAGAAAAAGATAATAAAAAAAGAAAAA
>OU426866.1:4140601-4145601 GCA_911387685.1 Dolichovespula media
ACGTCGAATTAATGCGACGTGACCCTGACGATGATGGAAAAACCAACCCTCGCTACCATCCCCGAAACCGTAAGATTAAAAAGATTCCAAAACTATGCCAAAAAGAAAAAATGAAGAAGAAGAAGAAGAAGAAGGAGGAGGAGGAAAAAAAAAAACAGAAAAGTGAAACAATTTTCGACTCGGATAACGCTGGAATTTCTAATCCTCGATTCTTCTTCCTTCCCACTTTTTTGTCTCTTCACTCTCTCTCTCTCTCTCTCTCTCTCTCTCTCTCTCTCTCTCTCTCTCTCTCTCTTTTTACTTTCAGGTTGAAATCAAGGCGTTCGGAAGGATGGATGTAGAAACGGGACGATAAATAATGGAAGAGCAGTAGTCTTCTAATCGTTATCGCGATACACCATTTGGAATTCACATTAGGTGGACACTTACAAAAATACCATAAAAGTTACTCCTTCGAACACTTATCAACCTAATATAAGCTATCCTATCTTATACCCCCTCCCCTCTCAAGAGAACACCCCATCCATTCCACCCCATTTATCATCCACCTTCCCATCGTATCTTCCCTTTTGTTGTATTCATCTTAAACGCAGGCGCGCGCGCGCGCGCACGTGAACCACCAACCCCTATCAAAAGCTTAACCTCTTGACCTCTCCTCTTTCTGTCTCCCCCTCCTTCTACTTCTCCTTCTACCCCTTCTACCCCTCCTCCTCCTCCTCCTACACCGCCACCGATTACTTGTTTTTTAGTTTTTTTTTTTTTTTTTAAAGATAAAAGACGGGAAAAGTACTTTACAGAGAGCTAAACGATGGATTTTTTTTTCTTTTTTTTTTTTTTTTTTGCTTTCTCTGACGCAGACGAAAAAGAAAAAAAAAAAAAAACGAAAAAAAAAGAAAAGAAAAGAAATGTGTCTACCGATAAAGTAGCCAAAGTCACTTTCGTTGCGCTTTACTTTCGATTCCGATATCTACGAGGTATACTTTATCTCTTAAAGAGTAAACTCCTCGGGTTAGTTTCTTCTGCCCTCGTAAAATAAGGGATTCCTTTTATTTTTCCTTTTGTTTTTTTTTTATCTTCTTTTCTTTTCCTTTTCTTTTCTTTTTTTCTTTCTTTCTTTTTTTTTCTTTTTTTTTTTTTTTTTTTTTTTTTTGACGTACGCGAACGTGAATTTGAGTGCGAACGAGTGTGTCTGTGCGCGTTTGTGTATGTTTTGAGATTGAGTAATAACGCAAATGATACGTCAATGTTAAGTTAAAAATGAAAAATTTGTAATATATTTAATCGGGGAGAAAAATAAATCCATTAGTTTTATGTGAACGGGGGTAACGAAAAAATAATGGATTTCTTTTTTCCCCAAACTAATATATATATTATATATATATATATATATATATATATATATATATATTTTTTTAATAAATGTAGGAAGACGAGTGGAATATTAACATACTTTCGATAAAAATTGTAAAAAATATATATATTTATATATATATTATATATATTGTTTATATATTGTAACTTTCAATGTTTCGTTAAAAATAAAAATAAAAATTAATAAACAAATTGGAAAAAGAAAATAGAATAAAAATACTAAAAGGTATTATAAAATTTCAACATCGAAGAGATACTGAGTGAGAGAAAAAAAAAAATTTATATATATATAAATATATAATAAGTATTATAATATAATATTATATATATATACATACATATATACATACACACACATATATATATATATATATATATATCGAAAATACCGACGTTGAATAAAAATGAATGAACGAAAAATAAGAAACAAACGAAATAAAAATACTCCAAAATAACGTGAATTTCGACGTTGAAGTTATACCGAAGAGAGAGAGAGAGAGAGGAAAGAATTAAAAAGAAAAAAAAAACAGAATAGAAGACAATAAAAAAATAAAAAAAAAAAAAGGAGAAAAGAAAGGAAAAGAAAGGAAAGGAAAGCATGGAAAGCATGGAAAGAAAGAAAGAAAGAAAGAAAGAAAGAAAGGAAGGAAGGAAGGAAGGAAGAAAGAAATGAAAAAACGAGGAAGCGTCGATAAAAAAAAAAAAGAAGCAGAAGAAGAAGAGAAAAAAAAACCCTCGACACGAAAAACTTATCGTCCGATCCAATACAATGATTTTGTAGATATCGATGCATAAGGAGAACGTATATATATATATATATATATATATATATAAAATAACGTTGTACAATGTTGCAGATGAAAAACACAGTGAGAAACCGCAAAGGGCTGCTCGCGGTTTCGATACTTTTAATGACTTCGCCCGGAAACCACTCGCATTTCCGTCCCTTTACTTCGTCCTCGTCGAAATTCGCGATGGATCGATTTCTTTTTCTTTTTTTTTTTTTTTTCTTTCTTCTTCGTCGACAGATGGTCGAACTTTTACCCACGTACGCTTAATAAAGTTTTTTCAAAAAAAAAAAAAAAAAAAAAAAAAAAAAAAGAAAGAGAAAAAAATAAAAAAGAAGAGAGAGATGAGAGATGAGAAAAGAGATGGCCCCCTTTTCTTTCTCTTTTCTTCTTCTTCTTCTTCTTCTTCTTCTTCTTCTTCTCTTTTTAGTTTTTGTTTTTTATTTTCTATCTCTCTCTCTCTCTAACTCTCTTTCCTTGCGGCAGGATGTTCTCGTCCTATCGCGTTCGATGATTCGCACGACGTTACCCAACCTTTCCTACCTTGCGTTAGGATCACGAATATATTACGTAAAACTTTCGAGGGGACGAACGAAAAAAAGAATTAAAAGAAAAGAATAGAAGAGAATAAAATAATAACACTAATCGTCTCGTTGTTTTTGTTCGAACTAAAATCGATCGAATAGAAAAATAGAATGTATATATATATATATATATATATATATATATATATATATATACGACGAAGATTTGAATCGATATTGTTCGTCGAATTAATCTTTCCATTGTTTCGTTAAAAGGAAGAAAAGAAGAAGTGAGAATAAAATAGAAAAAGAAAGAGGAGAGAGAATGAAAAATGAATCTTCGATGCGTTGAATTACAATCGACGATCGTTTTAAATTATAATCGACGTGAATCGTTCAATGATAGTTTTGTGAATTTAAAAAATATATATATATATATATATATATATATATTTATTGAATATATTTATATCAAACAAAGATTCGATTATTGCAATAAATTTCATTACCGTTCGATTCGATGATTATAATATATTTATATATACTCTATGATTGATGACATATACATATACATATACATATATATATATATATATATATATATATATATATATATACAAATCTATTTTTAATCGTTAATGACGTTCAATGTGAATCGCGATCGATTAGATTTCATCGAGATAGATCTAAAACGTAGATCGTATCGATCGTAAGAACGAATCGATGGAATGGAATGACGAAATATTGACGAAACGAGGTGTTTCAAGTGAGAAATATTTGCGATCGCGCGTGATACGTGAAGGATGAAGGAGAACAGAAGAAAAATTAAAAGAAATAAAAAAGAAAAAGTAGAAGAGGAAGAAGACGAAGGAATAGAAAAGGAAGAAGAAGAAGGAGGAGGAGGAGGAGGAGGAGGAGGAGGAGGAGGAGGAGGAGGAAAGCAAAATAAAAAAAAGAAAAACAAAAAAGAAAAAAGAAAAAAAGGGAAGCGAACGCGTAACGATAGAAGTCACGATGTTAGCACGAGCCATCGGATTACGAAAACCCTTTTCTGCGTTTATAATTGCCAACGACTAGGGTACCCTAACCTCTTACATTTTTTTGCCTTCTCACCGAATTACCAGGTAGATTGTTTCTCTCTCGAGGACGATTATGGCAAATCGTGTTTGACTTCTTTTTAGGTTTAAGACGAAGAAAGAGATAAAAGAAAAGGAGATAGAGAGACAGACAGAGAGAAAGAAATGTAGAGAAAGATGAACGAAAGATGAACAATAACGTCAGATTAAATAAAAAGAGAGAGAGAGAGAGAATAAAAATGATTTTTAAAAAAAAAGAATCGTCAATTTCGATAAAATGTATGTCGATGAAGATAATAGTATGGAAATTATTTCCAAATGAAATGAAAATTCGATATAAACGATACGAAAACGAATAGGGTTATATAGGGAGAGAGAGAGAGAGAGAGAGAGAGAGAGAGAGAGAGAGAGAGAACGAATGTGATAAAGAGAAAGAAAGAGAGAGAATGAATGAATGAATGAATGAATGAATGAATGAATGAATGAATGAATGAATGAATGAATGAATGAACGTGAAGATGATTATGCAAAGAAATGAGAAATATATGAAGAGTATAAAAATACATATTAAAGGATAGAAAGAGAAATAGATTATATAGCTATGAGAGAGAGAGAGAGAGAGAGAGAGAGAGAGAGAGAGAGAGAGAGAGAGAGAGAAAGAAATAGAGAATTCGAAAATAAATATAAGAAGAGAAAAGAGAAAAAAGGATAGAGAATATGACAATATGATGATAAAGAGAGAGAGTGAGAGAGAGAGAGAGAGAGAGGGAGAGATAGGTGGAGAGAGAAATAGAGATACATAATATGAAAATGATGCACAAAAGAGAAATAGATAGAGACGATACGAATTTGACAATGAAAGGAGAGAATATAAAAGATGACAATGAAAAGGAGGAGATAAAACATATAAAAATGAAGATGAAGAAAGGGATAGAGAAAGAGAGATAGAAAGAGAGAGAGAGAGAGAGAGAGAGAGAGAGAGAGAGTAAGATAGAAAGAGAGGGAATACGAAGATATTAATGAAAAGAAAAAGATAAATTATATAAAAATAACGACGAAGAAAGAAAGAGAGAGAGAGAGAGAGAGAGAGAGAGTAGAGACTAAAAATTTAATACTAAAAAATAAAAAAAAAAGAGAGAGAGAGAGAGAGATAAAGATAGAGATAGAGAGAAAATAAAAATACAATGAAAAGAAAGAGACGGATCAATATAAAAATGACAATGAAGGGGAACAAGAGAGAA
>OU426866.1:4158101-4163101 GCA_911387685.1 Dolichovespula media
CATGATCACCGCTACCACCCCTCCCGACCCCTGTCATACGTCATTTATCAGGAATAAAATGGAATTGACGATCATCTGACTGAGAGAGAAAGAGAGAGAAAGAGAGAGAGAGAGAGAGAGAGAACTTAACCTAGAAAGAGAAAAAAAGAGACAAATATGCCGTACGAACAAATTTCTCGATAGAAAGAGAGAGAGAGAGAGAGAGAGAGAGAGAGAGAGAGAGAGAGAGAGAGAGAGACAAAAGAAAAAAAAATCGAGCGAATCGATTCAAATCGCGTATTAATGGACTGCATTCGCAATAATTAACGTTCGCCATTTGAAATGAGCTGAGTGGGCACAGCTGTTAGTGCATCCCAAACACGTATGTACCGCGACAGAAAAAAAAAAAAAAAAAAGAAGAAGAAGAAGAAGAAAAAAAGAAAGAAAGAAAGAAGGGAAAAAGAAAAAAACAATTAAAAAAAAAAAAATAGGAGGAAAAAAAGAAGGAGAAAAATAAAAGGAGGAGGACGAAGAAGAGGAAGGGAGAAAAGGAAAACGAAGACTAAAGAAGAAGAGGAGGAGGTCGAAGAAGAAGAAGAAGGAGGAGAAGGAGAAGGGGGAGGAGGAGGAGGAGGAGGAGGAGGAGGAGGAGGAGGAGGAGGATGAGAACGTAACGTTTTTTGTGCCTTTCCAGAGACTCCACGGAGTTAAATTTTAATGCGGCAATTTGTCGGCATTGCTGCTAAGGCCCCACGACGAACAATTAATGTAATTACGCGTTTTCAATGAGAATTAGCATGCTTGGGGAATGGGCCGCACTAACGTGTGTAACGTCCCTGCAAAACCGTTTCGTGCGTCTTACACGAAAGAAACGCCGCATTACACCGCATTGCACCGCGTTGCATTGCACCGCACCGCGTTGCATTGCATTGCATTGCGTTGGGTTGCGCTGTACGGTGAAACGGAGCACCGCAACCGAATACACGATACATGGTACCCACGTAGTATGGTAAATCTACGCGGTGTATTAATAGTAGTAGTAGTAGTAGTAGTAGTAGCAGTAGTAGTAGTAGTAGTAGTAGTAGTAGTAGTAGTAGTAGTAGTAGTAGAAGTAGTAGTAGTAGTCAGAGATTGTGCTGTGTAGTCACGGTACAACTATGGTAGTGTAGTTGCAGTGCAAGTATAGTAGTATAGTCGGAGTGAGTACAGTAGCGTAGTAATAGTAGTAGTATTAGTGGTGGTAGTAGTCAGTGTACGGTGTAGTTTAAGTGCGCTGTAGTGGTAGTAGTAGTCAGTGTACGGTGTAGTTCAAGTGCGCTGTAGTGGTAGTAGTAGTCAGTGTACGGTGTAGTTTAAGTGCGCTGTAGTGGTAGTAGTAGTCAGTGTACGGTGTAGTTTAAGTGCGCTGTAGTGGTAGTAGTAGTCAGTGTACGGTGTAGTTCAAGTGCGCTGTAGTGGTAGTAGTAGTAGTGGTAGTAGTGATAGTAGTAGTAGTAGTAATAGAGTGCAGTGTAGTTGCAGTGCGGTGTAAGTGAACAACAACAACAACAACAACAGCAACAGCAGCTGCCGCTGCTGCTGCAGCGTTTTAGCGCGATCGTGATTTTTTGCGATCGTCCTGTTAAACCGTAAAACGTTAAACCCGACGACCAAGTCGACTATCTCTCTCTCTTTCTCTCTCTCTCTCTCTCTCTCTCTCTCTCTCTCTCATTCACTCTCACTCTTTCTATATCTCTTTCTCTCTTATGTATAACCCTTTTCCCTTCTCTCATTATTCCACGGGCTTAACCCGTCTCCTGTACCTTTAGGTTTGGTGCTTTACATTACCTCGTCTCTCTCTCTCTCTCTCTCTCTCTCTCTCTCTCTCTCTCTCTCTCTCTCTCTCTCTTTCTCTCTCTCTCTTTCTAACTCCTTTTAATTTTCCTACTCTTTCCCCATCTCTATCTCTTTCTATTTTTGTGTACAACCCTTACGAATCCATCTCTTAACTGTCATCTTTTCTTTTATTTAATTATTCATTTATTTTATATATATATATATATATATTTGAAGTATAGTTATGATAAAAATTATTCCAATTCCTAATCGAACGTAACTGATTCTAATCGCGACGGAGATAATGCGAGGTAAACGAAAAGCAAAAAGAAAAAAAGAAAAAAGAAAAGAAACAAAAGAGGGTTGGGGAGAGCGAGAGGGTAGTAAGCGGACAAGAATAAAAAGAAAGAGAGAGAGAGAGAGAGAGAGAGAGAGGACAGTCGATATCTCGAAGTTATGGGTAGAAAGGAGTAGGAGCGATGAAGGGGGGAGAGGTAGAGGGGGGGGGGGTTAGGAGCGAAGCTAAGGGGGAAGCAGGTGAGTAGGGGGTAGGTGGGAGTGGAAAGTAGGAGAGGGAGAGGGGTGGGAGAAGACGGTATAATTCTACTTGAGGCCTGCGAGAGCGAGTGAGACAGAGAGAGAGAGAGAGAGAGAGAAAGAGAGAGAGAGAAAGAGAGAACTGCAACCCTGACGCTTAGCCGTGCGTGCACGTGGAATTCGGCTATTAAGCCGAAACCCCGAACGGCCTATAAAATTCGTCTGGCCTCGCGTTGTCTGGAGAGAGGAGAAGCGAGCATGCATTAAACGTTTGCGGTTATGCTCCTCCCGACGTTAACTTTGGCCCCTACCAGTCGACATTTTTGGACATCCTTTTTGTTTTTTTTTTTCTTCCTTTTCCTCTTTTTCCCTTCTCTCTCTCTCTCTCTCTCTCTCTCTCTCTCTCTCTCTCTCTCTCTCTCTTTATTTCTTATTTTTTTATTGTTTATTTTTCACGTCACGCTCCCCTCCCCACGTCCCTCCATTCCTCCTCTTTTCTACAACGAATAGGATTAACTCCTTTCTCGATCGCCACTCTCGACATTCGAATAATAATAATAATAATAATAATAATAATAATAATAATAATAATAATAATAATATTAATAATAATAATGATAATAATAATAATGATAATGATGATGATGATGATGATAATGATAATGATAAGAACAATAGTAATTATAATAATAATGATGATGATGATGATGATGATAATAATAATTTTATATATATATATATGTTGATTAATTTTTATAAAATTGTAATATAATTTTGTCGTCGACGATATATGTATTTGTATTTGTTACATTTGATTTGCCATTTTTTTTTCTGTTTCCTTTCTTTTTTTCTTCTTTCAACTACCTACAAATTTCATCCCTCGACGATCGAATATTTTTGGTACGAAAGAAGATTGAGAGAGAGAGAGAGAGAGAGAGAGAGAGAGAGAGAAAAAAAATTGAAAAAATAATTGAAAAATAATCGGAAAAAAATTGAAAAAGTTAACAACAAAAAAAAGGACACATAAACAAAAAAATACAAAAATACAAAACGAAAGACAAACGAAAAGGGGATCTAATCGGTTGCCGAGCATAGATCGCAAGAGTCGATCGATAATTTATACTTTTGGGGATCGATCGATAGGATTCGTTGGATTGACGGATCGGCAAGAATCTACGATAAATCCTCGATCATCCCGTTTTTTCTTTTCTATTTCTTTTTTCTTACCCCCCCCCCCCCCCCGTTTCCCCAAATTCTTAATCCCACCCACGTTTCATCGATCATCGCTTATCATTTACGATTGATTTACGATCATCGTCCTGACGATAATTTAACGAAAAAAAAAAAAAAATGAAAAAAGAAAAATGAAAAATAGAAGAAGAATGAAAGAATAATAAAAAAAAAAAAGAAAAACGAAGGGAGAAGTTCCCTTCTCCAAAGGTTGATGATTTAATGTCGATAAATCTAAAAGAGAAGGAAAGAAAGAAGAAAAATAAAAAAAGAAAAAATAAAAAAAAAAATAAAAAACCACTCTCGTTTCCTTTTTCATTCTTGGAAGTTACGGGACAACGGTACGCAACGCTAACGCGTTCTGGGATAGTCCGTGGCAAAAGGGAGGGATGAAGGGTGGGAGGGAGGGAGGGAGGGAGGGAGGGAGAGGCGAAAGTTATCCTCCTCTCCTCACCCCACCCCTCCCACCGCCCACCCTGTAAAAGATCGACTTCGTAATCGTTATAATTAGAGATCGTAAAGACACAGTGGTCCGGCCGAGAGAGTATATATCTCTTTCTCTTTCTCTCTTATAGCGCGAAGAGATCGTGTAGAGAGAGAGAGAGAGAGAGAGAGAGAGAGAGAGAGAGAGAGAGAGAGAGAGAGAGAGAGTGCGTGTTTGTTAGCGCGAAAGAGAAAGAAGGAGGATTGAAAATGGGCATCGGAGTCGAACTGAAAACTTTGTTCGAGATCCGCGACTATAATTTCGATAGGACGAACGAGAATGTACAAACAACACCGATACAACCACAAATCGTTTTTAGTTCTTGGGAAAGAAAATCTATACTCTCTTTGATCCTTCTTCGTCTTCTACGAAAGAAATCAATTCTTTCTCGTTCTCATTCTCATTCTATTTATTCCCGTTTCGCTTTATTCCTTCCCCCAATTTTAATTTTTGTCACCTATTATCGTTCCTTTCGACGATTACCTTCTACAATCTAGTCGCACCAATCGCGATTAGGCGCGACAAGCGATTAGAAACGAGACTAAGTTCGTATTTGGAGTTAGAGAGAGAGAGAGAGAGAGAGAGAGATTTGTCGAAAAATCGAGAACGATCGAATAATAATCGTAAAAAATCGATCTAACGAGGGGAGGTAATAGGACGTTGAATCCGATGAACGATTGACGCGTCATTCGAGACTCTTATTTTTGTACCATCGGGAAAAATAAATAGGAGATAAAAGTCGATAGAAGGTATTACAAGTTTAAAGTTGAAAATTTTTAAATTAAAATTTTTAAATTAAAATTTTTAAATTAATGAGAAAAGAAAATAAATATTCTTTCTCTAAGTCCAAAACGAAATGCACTCACGGACGAGGGGGGGAAAAAAAAAAAGAATAAAATAAAAACAAACAAACAAACAAACAAACAAACAATGACGACGACAAAAAAATAAAAAA
>OU426866.1:4168101-4175601 GCA_911387685.1 Dolichovespula media
AAATAGAAAAAAATAATGAAAACGTTCGGTAAGAGAAAAAAAAAAAAAAAAAAAAAAAGAGGAAAAAAAATAAAGTGGAAGAGAAAAACTTGGGGAAAAAAGGGGGGGGGAGGAGGAGGGAGTACGTAAATTTTCGTCGATTTAGTTTTCCGAGGAAAGGCGAATAATAATGCAAAGAAGGAGATACATTGAAGATGGTCCCTCGAAGAGGAAGAAGAATAAGAAAAATAAGGAGAAGGAGAAGAAGAAGAAGGAGAAGAAGGATAAGAATAAAAAGTAGAAGAAGAAGAAGAAGAAGGATTCAGAGAGTTCTCTCTGAATTTTCGGTATAGTCATTTTGCTTAAAACGACTCGACGCAAGTTTTACGATCGTTCGTTGAACCGTTTAATATCATAGACTGTCAACCAACCATTTGCGTCTCGCACTCACGTAATTGCTCTTCTCCCCACTACTACCTCTTACCACTCCTCCTTCACCCTTCCCTCCCTCCCACCCTCCAACCCTCTCTCTCTCTCTCTCTCTCTCTCTCTCTCTCTCTCTCTCTCTCTCTCTCTCTCTCTCACTGTCTGTCTGTCTGTCTCTGTCTCTCTCTCTCAATCTCTTTATGTCTTTTCTCTGTAGTATATAGTATTTGTACGTACATATGTGTGTGTGTGTGTGTGTGTGTGTGTATATATATATATATGTATGTGAGTACACATACACGAATTGTTCGTGCTAATAGATCGATCTTCTAATGAGCCTCGAAGAGATCAAATCATCGAGCAAACCTTTTCTCTTCTAAGTTTATCTAACGTAAGAAATTATTAAGGACTGATCGTGTAACAAAAAGAATAGATAAAAGAGAAAAAGAAATAAAGAAAATATATATATATATATATATATATATATATTATGGATTTCTAGTTTGAATTGATAAAATGAACGTTTAAAGTACAAAGTACCCGTATTATCTCTGTGTATGTATGTGTGTGTGTGTGTGTGTGTGTGTGTGTGTGTGTGTGTGTGTGTGTGTGTGTGTGTGTGTGTGTTATGTATGTGTGTATGTAAGTACATACATACAGGCCTTTTGTGAATGTATATGTTTATAAAAAAAAAAAAAAAAAACAAATAAATATATAGATAAATTAAATTTTTGTAATATACCGAGAGAAAGAGAGTGAGAGAGTGAGAGTGAAAGAGAGAGAGTGATAGAGAGAGACGAAGATAAACGAGAAATGTCAATTATTATTTGATTGATTACAATTTAATGATACTATTATTCCATCGATAATAACTATTCCCCGATATCGTACAATAAGAGGACTTCCTACTAACGAGTTTTTCTCATACGAACGTCCTATTTACAGTTAATAGATTTAATGATAATGATTCGATGATAATACACAGTTGAACGTGGTTGTTGGTTCGGCGATAGTGAAAATCCGATTGGATCTAATCGGTTTTATTCGATCCGTTAAAAAGGGAAATAAAATAAAATAAAATAAAATAAAATAAAATAAAATAAAATGAAAATAAAAATAAATAAAAGATAAAAGGTAGACTTTCATCGAATCGTACGGAACGTTTATCCTGATTGAAGATGTCAATGATATCGTAAACTAATAAATTCTAATGATTTCTAATATTCTTGGGGTATTATAGATCGGGGGAAAGAGAGAGACACGGACGCAGAAACAATGAGAAAGAAAGTATACGAGGATAATGTGTAGATTCGATTTATCTCGAACAGAGATTATCTAATATCGATTATCCGATATGTCGAAATATCATCTTCATTCCTTTTTAACGATTCAATTAACCAACAATAACAACGTTCGTAATTTTACATTACGATAAATTTAAGTAAACAACGTGTGTGTCAGTATCGCTTATAAAAAAAAAAAAAAAGAGAGAAAAAAAAAGAAGAAGAAAAGAGAAAAAGAAAAATGAAAAAAAAAAGAAAAAAAAATTTGATCAGCTGTTCGAAAAGCTTAGCCAGAAGAAAGGAAAAGAAAGGAAGAAAATAAAAGAAGAAAAAAAATAAAAGTAAAAAAAAAATAAAAGATCCTACAAAATTCCAACCCGAAAGAAAGAGAATGCAAGAAAAAAAAAGAAAAAATAAAAGATTCCAAAAAATTCTAACCCGAAATAACATTCGCCGTAATTCTCACCGTCTAATTCGAAGTCCGATTTACAAAAAAAAAAAAAAAAAAAAAAAAAAAAAGAAAAAAAGAAAATGAAAAATCTGACGATGACGATTAATCTTTTAATTTTACTAATTAAAATAAAATAAAATTGATTTAAAGGAATTACGCTACCTTCAGAAAAAAAAAACGATTTCTTTTTTTTTCGGCTGGATCAATTGTTTACACTTTTAAGAATATTTCGAGCTTTGTGAATCATTCAAAGATAATAATCATTCAATGATCATATACACGCATACGTTATAATAAATTTATATGTTCTTAATTGTTTATTAATATTATATATATATATATATATATATATATATTATTAATATCATAATTTATTAATATTATTAATAACATAAGCATATATATATATATATATGTTACATATTTATAATAATAAAAAAAAAAAAAGAGAAAAGAAAGTAGGAAGAAACTTTTGCAATTTCCAAACGAATTCTAATCAACGTAAATACATGTAAAACTAAAAGTACGACGTTTGACAACAGCAACGTTCGATCGATTCTTTCTAAACACGTTCTAAACTACGTAGAACGTTGAATACGTCAATTAAGTGCAGTCCTATGCTTAGAACCAGAGAAAAGTATCATTTGAGCCGTGAAAAGACGACTGGTAAGGAGGACGAATGTTTGGGAGGGGATAGAAGGGGTTGATGAGGATGGAGGAGGGGGTATGGCGAGGTGGAAAGGCGGCGGCGGCGGGGGGGGAGAGGAGGGAGAGAAGGGGAAAAAAATTAGCTGTCAAAGATCACAGAACAAGATTCGCGTTTCTTTCGATTTGCAAGAGGAACGCGTTTCTAAAACGCTTTAATACGTCGTTGAATATAATTTCTAAAACACCGGTCGTTAACGACGACGAACCACCACCTCTCTTTAAGTATACAACGTACATATGTATCTACATATATATATATGTGTGTGTGTGTGTGTGTGTGTGTGTGTGTGTGTGTACATATATTATATATATACACGCCTCTATAGATACGTAGATATATAGAACTATTCCAATAGATTATGCTAGTAATGATAGTGCCGAGGATATGGGCGAAACGGGACAGGCATTTATCGTTTTCATTGTCTTCCGTTGATTGCAAAATTATTTCTTTTTCCTTTTCTTTTTCTGTTTCTTTTTCCTATTCTTTCCTTTTTTTTTTTTTTTTCTTTTTTGCTTCCTTTTTCCTTCTGCTTCTTTTTTTTTTTTTTTTTTTTATCGCAAAGACGGTAGGTAAAAAAGAAAAAAAGCAAAAGGAAAATTTGATCCGCGTCGATCGTGACGTCACAACCTTCTCTCTTTCCTCTTCGTTGGAAGGAAAGAAGAAAGAAGAAAAAAAGGCGCGCACACAGATATTTGTGTTTAAGTTAAAATGGGAGGCCCGCCTAAATATTTTCTTCGTTTTTTTACGATACTTCGAATGATTTAAAAAGAGATATATTATGAACAGTTTATATATTTTATATATATAATATAATATAATATAATATAATATAATATAATATACCATATAATATATAATATATTACTATAGTTTATATATATATATATATATATATTAGTATAATTATATACATTATAATATTTTTATATATATATATATAAACTATAATATATATAATATAATATAATATACTATATAATATATAATATATTATTACAGTTTATATATATATACATATATATTAGTATAATTATATATATTATAATATTTTTACATATATATATATATATACACATATACATTAATATATGTTATAGGCGGTCTCCTATATCTGAAACACCCTGTATATATGTATATATATATATATACATAAAAATATATATATATATATACATATATATATATATATAAATATAAATATAAATATATAATCATAATGATAGAATGCTAACAATGGAAGTTAACGCTTTTGATCGGTTTGACTAAACCATAAAAATGGTTTACTATAGTCGGTGCTACTACGCCATTGAGCCTGAGAGAAAGATAGAGAGAGAGAGAGAGAGAGAGAGAGAGAGAGAGAGAGAGAGAGAGAGAGAAAGATAGACAGATAGAGAGAAAGAGAGAGATAGAGATAGAGAGACCGACGGTTAATAAGGTAAAGAGGGTAAAAGAGGGTAAAAGAAGGGATAAAAGGGAGAAAGGGCAAAGGGAAAGCAACACCGACGAAGAAGAGATTTTAGGATTTATAGAAAAAGGAAATCCAAATCGTACCCGTTTCTAAAAACCTTCGTCACAGCCTTAAGAATTTCAAGAAACATACGGTCGGCACGTGCTAGCTAGTAGTATCGTAAAAGACGGGGTGAGCGTGGAAGGGGAGGAGGGGAGTCGCACCAACCCTCTTCCCGCACGTCCCGGTCCTATCCCTACTACCGGCTAAAAGGGAGAGGACGACCCCTACCAGGTTCGCAGAGATTCTCAAAACCAATTTCTATTATTTCGCGAGGAACGAACGGTGGCAAGGGGTGGCGAGCGGGGGGCGTGGGGGTGGGTGTCTTTTTTGAGCGAGAGAGTTAGAACGAGGAGGAGGACGAGGAGGAGGAGGAGGAGGAGGAGGAGGAGGAGGAGGAGGAGGAGGAGGAGGAGGAGGAGGAGGAGGAGGAGGAGGAGGAGGAGGAGGAGGAGGAGGAGGAGGAGGAGGAGGAGGAGGAGGAGGAGGAGGAGGAGGAGGAGGAGGTGGGTGATGGTAAAGGGAAAGTTTGCAGCGCACGCGTCCGTGAAAGGAATGAGGAAAAAAAAATGAGAAAAAAGAAAAGAAAAAAAATTTCCACGAGAACGAAAAAGACAGAGAGCGAGAGAGAGAGAGAGAGAGAGAGTGGGGGGGAGTGAAGAAGAAACTTATTTCTTCGAGTAAAATCGAACGAAACGAAATTCTCTGTTTTTTTTTTTTTTTTTTATCGATCGATCGATCGATCGATCGATAGATTTGTTCGTAAACGAATGAATTATATGAGCTCGACGAATAAGTAAGGCGAATGTAAAAGAAAAAAAAAAAATATATATATATATATATATATATATATATTTTTTTTTTTATAGAGACACGCTTTTATTGTTTGAAGAGAAATATATATATTCTATATTGTATATATACATATACATATATGTATATATAAGAAAAATAAAAATACATTTAAAAAATAAAAAAAAAAATATATATATATATATTTTCATTTTATTATTTTATATATATATATATATATATATATATATATATATTTACATTATTATTTTATAAAAATACAAATACAAAATAAAAAAAAAAATATATATATATATAAAAAATAAAAAACATGGCGTTACGGTCGACGAATATTTTGTGAATTTCGGAACGTTCGAACGAACGGTAAAGGGGAACAAAAATTAAAGGGACGAGGGAAAGGAAGGAAAGAACAAAAAAAAAGAAAGAGAGAGAGAGAGAGAGAGAGAGAGAGAGAAGAAGAAGATGAAGAAGAGAGAACACATTCCTGGGTTGAGGAAATCTAACGGTCAAGAGGATTTAAGGATCGTGGAAATTATAAACTCTTATAGAAGTTCCTTTTCTTTCTATTCCAACGTTCGTTCTCTCTTCTTCTTCTTCTTCTTCTTTGCAAGGAATATGTTAGGTTAAAAATCGTCGAAGAAGATGGAAGAAGAAGGGAAGACCCCCTATCGAGAGGACTCCAATCGATAATTCGTAGAAGATAGAAAAGGTTCGTCGTTCGTCGATAGACAACAATGACTATCGAGATATCGATGTTGTTCATCTTAAGGGCAAAAGATATTCCTATCTGTCTCTCTCCCTCTCCCACTCTCTCTCTCTCTCTCTCTCTCTCTCTCTCTCTCTCTCTCTCTCCCACTCGTATCTCTATTGCAGAAGAGAGAGGGAGAAAAAGGAAACTTTCAAGATCTTTTTTCAGAAAAATCAGTCACTCTACTCGAATTCGATTCGGTCTAACGGGACATCTTTTCTCTCTCTCTCTCTCTCTCTCTCTCTCTCTCTCTCTCTCTCTCTCTCTCTTTTGACTTATAGTCATTCGATGTTAATTCCTTTCCACCCTTGAGAGATAGCGTCCGTTGGAAACGAAAAAAAAAATAAATAAATAAAAATAAAAAAAGAAACAAGAAACGAAGAAAAGAAATAAAGAAAAAGGAAAATAAAAACCTATCGGAAATTTTACGTTCAAGGACGAGGGATTAATAATTATTTTGTAACATACAAAACAAAAAAGGGAGAGAGAGAGAGAGAGAGAGAGAGAAAAGGAAACGAAAGGAAACGAGGATGTAATTCTTTTTTTTTTTCTTTTTCTTTTTTTTTTTTTTTTTTTTTATCGTCTCTCGTAAGCGCGATCATAATTGCGCATAATAATAACGAAACGATTTCGCCATTTTTACGATCACATTGGATAATCGTTTATTAAGGCCTCTTATGTACGTGTACGTGGGATTAATATTTTGTAAGAAGGAAATGAAGGAGTGAAAGAATGAAATTAAAAAAAAAAAAAAAAAAAAAAGAAAAAGGGAGAATAAAAAAAGATACGTAGAGAGAGAGAGAGAGAGAGAGAGAGAGAGAGAAAACGAAGGTATAAGAAAAAGAATTGTAGTCGTTCTTCGTCGTCCTACTCGACGAGTGCGATCTCGTAATTGCGTAAGGAGAAGAAAAAAAAAAGTATTACCAAAAAGAGAAAAAGAAAGAGAACGATTACCGTGAAAATAAAAAAAAAATAAAAAAATAAAAAAAAAAGGAAGAAAAAGAAACGTCTTCTACATTAGATGATTACTTATCAAGATATTTTTTTGGAAAAATTATTTAGAAAAAAAAAAAAAAAGAAAGAAAGAAAAAAAAATATTACGAAAGCACCGTAGGACCGATTGCATCAATTTTACGGGAATATAGTTCGAATATAATAAATAAATGATTAAATAGATAAAAAGATAGATAAACAAATTGCAGTAAAAAAAAAAAAAAAAAGTAGAAACAATCGACAATGCATTGCATCTCGATATTATTATATAATATTCTCGATATATATATATATATATATATATATATATATAAAACGATTGCTATATTACGAAGTGCGTTTTGTTTCTTTTTTGCACGGGAATCGTGAATTAAAAATAAAAATTTGTCTTTTACGATATAAGAAAAAAAAGAGAGAGAGAGAGAGAGAGAGAGAGAAAGGAAGAGAGAGAAGAAACAAGAACAAAAGAATTTTTTAAAATTAAAAAAAAAAAAAAGAAAAAATCCAAAAGTTATCCCCGGAAAAATAATTCACGCTCTCAATGACGATACGAGTGACGCGATTGGGCGCGATAAGAGAGGGAAATAAAAG
>OU426866.1:4180601-4183101 GCA_911387685.1 Dolichovespula media
TAAGTTAATTAATTAAACGTCGTTACGTACTCGTTACAATATCGAACATATAACTATAACGATCATTAATGATTTATTAATAAGATTTGATTTTTCGCAATTGACAATCGATACATTTGGATATTTCACGAATAAAGATCGATATAATAATTTGATTTTCATCGGATAGAAAAGAGAGTGGAAAAGAAACGATAACGAAAAGACAAAGAAAAGGAGGAGGGGGAAAAGAGATGAAAATATGAAAGAAGATAGAGGGAGAGAGAGAGAGAGATAGATGGATAGATAGATAGATAGATAGATAGATAGATAGATAGATAGATAGATAAATAGAGAGAGAGAGAGATAAGTGTCGACGACCTTTAGTAAGAAAAAAGGAAATGAAGAAATAAAAAATGACGTAGACAGAGAGATAGAGAGAGAGAGAGAGAGAGAGAGAGAGAGAGAGAGAGAGAGAGAGAGAGAGAGGAAAAAGCGAGTAAAGTCATAGTGTAAACAAGAGGGACCATCTTCTTCTGGGTCCATGGGCTGTTTGCACGAGAGAGCTCGAACATGAAGAGGAACAAGAAGATGAATAAGATGAAGAAGATGAAGAAAATGAAGAAGATGAAGAAGACGAAGAAGACGAAGATGAGGATGAGAGGAGGATGAAGAGGATCGTGAAGATGAGGAAGACGAAGACGAAGATAAAACCCGTTTCTCGCCTTTTTCTCTCTTACGGCTTTAACCTCTGGCCAACGTCGTGCTCGGAGCCGATATATTCCACCAAATACAACGACTACGAAACCGATGGATGAAGACGACGAGGACGACGAAGACGAGGACGACGAAGACGAAGACGGCGAAGACGAAGACGACGACGAGGACGACGTTAGGAGTTTACTTAGGATCGACGAGATACGAACGATGGCTCAAATTAAATATTTCAACCTTACGAGAAGTAAAAGGAAATAAAAAAATGAGAGAGAGAGAGAGAGAGAGAGAGAGAGAGAGAGAGAGGTGATAATACTGAGAAAGATCGTTTCACGAGATCATTAAAAATAATTCAATGTAATTATTCGAAATTGTATCTCCGATGAGAACACTCGTCCACGAATTTCATTGAATTTTTCTTTTTTCATTTCCTTTTTTGTTCTTTTTTCTTTTCCTTTCTTCCTTTCTTCTCTTTCGCTTGTATGTCGAAATCACGTCTCATCGAATTAATTATATTTATGGAGACATTTTCTTTCCTTTTTTTTTATTTCTTTTTATCATTACGTCGTAAGAGATATATATATATATATATATATATATATATAAGATAAATCAATTGATCGCGATGAAATTGTTTCAAAATTACGTGACACCTTGTACATCGTATTTTTTTTATCTACACTGTTTTCATCTATTATTATTATTATTATTATTATTATTATTATTATTATTATTATTATTGTTATTGAAAATAAATCATCGTCATTGTCTTCGAATGTAAAATACCAATAAAACGTAAATTAAAATAATACAAAATAATAATTATCGTATTATTAATATAGGATTGAAATTGGTTTAGAATTGAACTTTCGAATTTGCCGGGTTTATTTACGAGGGTCACGTGTACACGATGCGCGTTTCGTCACGTGACCAATACCCGCGAAATTTTGTCAAAACCAAATCAAATTAAATTAAATTAAATTAAATCAAATCAAATCAGATCAAATCAAATCAAATCAAATCAAATTGAATAAAATCAAAACAAATCAAATAAAAATTATTCATGGCAATTCTACAAAATGTTATTACCATTTATTGGTAATAACATTTATTGGTAAAAATATATTATTGTTTTTCAATAATAATAATAATAATAATAATAATAATAATAATAATAATAATAATAATAATAATAATATTTAATAAATATTAACAGACAAATATGTGAAATCTGTGAATTATATCGAACACGCAGAATAAAAGAAAAAAAAAAAAAAAAGGATACAAAAAGAAGAAAGAAAAAAGAGAGAAAAAAGAAAGAAAAGAAAAAAAGGATTGAATTTACGAGCGTAAAAAAAAAAGGAAAAAATTCATCTTCAAACAGTATTCATACATATGAACCCACGTACGTATATATTTATGTATGTATGTATGTATGTATGTAGGTACGTACGTATGTATATGTGTATGTGTGTACTTTCTAATCAATTGAGACTAGATACGTCGAATCACCGTTATAGTTGGTATAGAATAAGGAAGAATATTACGAGACGTTGCTAACGATGGCGGAACGATGCGAGTGAAATGCAAAGATCAATATCGACGTGTCGTTGCCACTAACGTTTGTCTGTAACGGCGTTACAGAGAGAGAGAGAGAGAGAGAGAGAGAGAGAGAGAATTCTCGAGAAACATGATTCCTATAATATATGTAGATATACGTCCGTATTAATGTGTGAATGTGTGTTTGTTTGTGCGTGCCAATGCGTGTATTCGTGTGTATACATAGAAACGAAACTACGTGTCAACGGCC
>OU426866.1:4188101-4190601 GCA_911387685.1 Dolichovespula media
ATATATTGGCGTGAGAAACCGCAGGCGTGACCGGAGGCGGCGGCGGCGCGACAGGCGCCGTAAAACGGACCAATCACGATCCACTCTAGTCTTAGCTTTTTTTTCCTCTCATCGTTTCATTCGCTCCCCCTTTTCGTCTACGTTCGTAACGCTCATGATCCCCCACCTACGTCACCTTCCACCCACCCCCCACTTTCAACTATACTAAAGTCGAAATCGCCACTCTTTTATCACACTCTCTCTCTCTCTCTCTCTCTATCTCTCTATCTCTCTCACTCTCACTCTCGCTCCTTTTCACTCACTCACGCACTCACTCACACTCACTCTCTCTCTCTCTCCCTCTCTCTCTCTTTCTCTCTTTCTCTCTGTCTCTCACGCGCAATCTATCTATCCATCTATCTCTTTCTCTGTCTTCTTTCTATACGCGTGAAAGGGTGGACGCATTTTAAGGGATTCTGCGTACGAACGATTAGACGACCGATCTAATCTCTTTCCTCCCCTCTCCCATTCCCTCTCCCTCACCCTCAACCCTCACCACAACCAATCAACACCACTCTGCACCCAATATAATACCACGGTGATTTTTAAAAATACCCATGGTACACGTACGTATACGTGTATACCATTTTGTCTTTTTTCTTTTTTCTTTTTTCTTTTTTCTTTTTTCTTTTTTCTTTTTCTTTCGGCCGGCGTTGTATAATTCGTATATACGTTTTCGTATATTCTTTTACTTCTTTTCCTTTACGATAGAGAGAAAAATAAAAACGGAAAAATAATAGGAAAAGAAAAATTTACATAATAAATAATAATAATTTATATAATAATAAATAAATAACAAGTAATAATAAATAATAAAAAAATTAAGGAACAAATAATAGCGTGGATTATTATACGAAATAGATTTTTATATGCGTGGTAACGCGCCATACGTTTATCGCTAATAAAGAAAAAAGATAAAAGAAATGATAAATAAGAAGATTAAGAAAAAAGAAGAAAGGGAACAAGACTAAAAAGATTAAAAAAAAAAAAAAGAAGAAGAAGAAGAAGAAAGAAAAACGAATCGATGGCACACGTCGTGTAAGCCCTCCAGATCCCTCGCCCCCCGCCCCCCGTAAAATTAATTAACCTAAACCCTAAACCCTAAATCCAAATCCTAATCCGAATCCTAACCTAAACCCATATAAACGAACCAATTTCCCATAAAAACGTCGATAAGCTTTGACCGATAATAAGAAAATACTTTCTCGTTGAAAGCATCATATAATCATAATTACAATCCTAATCATAATCATAATCATCGTCATCGTATAAATCATCGTAACCATAATTATCATTGTCATCTTCGTCATCGCCCTCGTCGTCATCATTATCATAACCTACATTATCGTCACATTAATAATCGACGTCATTATAATTGTGCCAAATGAAAAGCGTAAAACGAAAAAAAAGAGAGAGAGAGAGAGAGAGAGAAAAGAAATCCAAAAAAAAAAGGAGAGAAAAAAAGGAAAGAAGAAAAGAAGCAAAAAAAAAATAAGGAAGATGAAGAAGAAGAAGAGGAAGAAGGAAGAAAAAAAAAATGATTATCTTCGAGAGCACCACTGTATAATTCGACATAAGGGATAAGTCGTCGGGCGGTCGCATAAGAGAGCAAAAGTGAAAGAGAGAGAGAGAGAGAGAGAGAGAGAGAGAGAGAGAGAGATGAAAGGGAATAAAAATAAGAGTAAGGGGGAAAAAAGTAGGGAGGGGGAGGAGGAAAAGAGAGAAACGAAAAAATAATAATAATAAAAAGAGAGGAAGAAGATAAGCAAGCAAGAGAAGGAAAGAGAGGAGAGAGGTGAGAGGAGAGAGGAGAGAGAAGAGAAGAGAAGAGATTGGCGTTCGCAATTTTGGGACCGACCAAGGTTCGGGCCCCGCTTCGGGATATTAGCTCCGAAATCTAATTATGAGATTTTTATAGGGCTATCGTAAAACGGCCAAGTAATAGTTCGTAACTCCATGGGATTGTAAGAGTGAAAGAGAGAAAGAGATAGAGAGAGAGAATGAGTGTGTGTGTGTGTGTGTGTATGAGAGAGAGAGAGAGAGAGAGAGAGAGAGAGAGAGAGAGAGAGAGAAGGTTGGCCTCTTATGTTTTAGTCCACCGTCTGCATTCAAGTTGCAGCACGTTTCAACTCCGAGAGAGATAATGGATGTATGGAGGGGGTGGTGAGGGGTGGTAAGGGGTGGAGAGAGGACGAGGGTGAGAGGAACCCATCATAGTTTGAAAAATACCTACGTAACATATATATATATATATATATATATATATATATGAATTTCGTATATATATATATATATATGAATTTTGTATATATATATATATATATATATATATATATATATATATATACTTCTAAGACAAATTCTATTTATCGTGTCCTTGAATCAAGATGATATATATAAATGCGCTCATCGCGATTTATTTTCGTAGGAAGTAAATCGCGTTATTGCTCCGTTAAGATCG
>OU426866.1:4200601-4203101 GCA_911387685.1 Dolichovespula media
AGCCCCCACCCATCGTACCCCCACCCGAACCTCGGAGCGAGCCGCGCACGCCAATGAGTATTAACCGGCGAGTCGCACGTATGCGGTTACGCCCGTGCTATGGGCGTGACCGATGACGTATCCGACGAACGGACACGCCCACCGTATCAAGAACGTGACCGAGCGAGCGTGAGAGAGAGAGAGGGCGATATACATAACTAACGCCGCATTGGATACCAAGGGGATTATAACTCCTGCAATTTCTACGGGGTTTTATCCAATCGAAATCATTTATTCGTCGCTACGAAAGTTTTCTCCACTTGGAGAGGGTAGGTGAGGGGGGTGGTGGTGGTGGTGGTGTTGGAAGGGGATAGCCAGCGAGGAGGGGGGAAAAGGAAGGAAGGAACGGACGGACGGTCGGACGGACGGACGGACGGACGGACGGACGGACGGTGGAGGACACGGTGGGACGAGGGAACGCGGGACGGGGAGGAAAAACTGAGGGGAAAATTGATTTTAAATTTTACCACGCCGGATAGATAGATCCTTCTCTCGTCGGAATCCTTTCGCACGATTATTATCCTCGCGTTTTTTGCTCTCCCTCTCTTTTCTATTTTCTATTTTCTTTTCTTTTCTTTTCTTTTTTTCTCTCTCTCGATCCTATCGTTCGTTGGTTTCTTTTTTCACCGAGTTCGTTCGTTCGTTCATTCATTACTAAAAAGGGCCTTGCCTCTTTCATCTCCACGTGGGAGATTGATTTGAATATTTTTTTTTCTTTTCTTTGATTTTTACTTCTTCCGTTTTCTCGTTCGATCTATCGATTAGCTTCTCTCCGTAGGGTCTTCGATCGATTATTTTCGATTTATTCGCGCGCACGTTAGTTTATGTATAAGCGTACGTTTTCGTCGATTTGTCCTTTTTACTGATATGTAGTATTTCGTTTTTTTATCGTTCGCGAAGCAAGCTTGAATAAATTTCAAAAAAAAACAGAAAAGAAAATAAGAATAAAAATAGAGAATCGATAATTGCGCGTAATAATTCGAACGAATGATTTTAAGTAATTAATTCGAATCGAGCTAAAACGATTACGCGAAAATAATATGCGAGAGTATAAAACACAACGTGGAAATAAATTACACGTGTGTTTATCTGTATGTACGCGCGCGTGTGTGTGTATATATATACCTATGTAATTTACTTTTTGAAATTTGTATTTACAAGATAAAGTGTCGTTAAAATGCAAAGTGTTTATCGTTCAACTTCCGATTAAGGAACAATGGATGCGGGCCGCCTAACGAATTCTGCAGCGAAAGGAAAAAAAGAGTGAAAGACGTGGCAAGGAGAGGAGGGCGGGAGGGAGGTGAGAGAGAGAGAGAGAGAGAGAGATAGAGAATTTATTCTTTTCGAGTTTTTCTTCGAAAAACACCTGTCTGTGGTCCGACGAAACCGGTAAATTGCACTTCAATTTTACGCGATTACGATTTCTTCAGAGATAACATGAACTGTGTACAACAAAAGGTGTCTCTTTCTTAAATATACATATATATATATATATATATTCATGAATATATATGTATGTGTGTGTCTCTGTATCTGTGCGTGTGTGTGTCTATATATATAAATCTATTTTATTTGGTTGTACGAATTTATGAACGAATAAAATAAATTTTCTTTTTTTTTTCTTTTTAATTTTTTAAACAACGATCGTCGATTAATTAAATACTAAAATCGATCGATCGTTCCCGAAGACGTTCTCGAAGATTCGTAAAAATTTAACGAAACGTTGCGAATTGTTGCTAGTATCGAAAAAAAAAAAAAAGAAAAAGAAACGTGATACCAACGCCAATAGATAGCTATATATATATATATATATATAGATATATATATATATATATTCATTTATAACAATTATAATTATATAAACTCATTTGTTATTTTATATAATAAAATATATATTTACTTTTACATATATATATATATACACAAACTCATATTTTATATTAAACCATATTTCTTTTAATATAATAAACAAATATCAATTTGTCACACATAAAGACAAAGGATAAAAACGATTTAGCAATTCTTTTTTATATCATGAAAAGACAAAAAATATATATATATATATATATATATATATATATATATATATGTATGTATATATAAATCATCTATCCGTAACTTTCCCTCCCTTTTCAACCATCCGTCCTAAAAAAAAAAAAAAAAAGCGAAATCTGGAATGAACGTGGAAAGAAAAGATGGACGCCAAGAATGAAATCCAACGTGTCAATTATTTCATACGAAGGAGCTTCCATTTGTTTCTTTTTTTTACTTTTCTTTCCTTTTCTTTCCTTTTCTTTTCTTTCTTCACTCGCGATTTTAGCAAATGAAAACGTCCCTAACATTCCGGCATTCCGCACGTTTTCAAAATTCCTATTAGAAACGAACGAAATAAGATAAGAAAGAAGGAAAGTAGGAAGGAAGGAAGGAAGGAAAAAAAAGAAAGAAAAGAAAGGACAAAAAA
>OU426866.1:4210601-4215601 GCA_911387685.1 Dolichovespula media
GATCCTTAAAGATCAGATTACTTTATCTTTCAATTTTTCTTTCAAATAATAAATGAGAAAAATACGTACAAATGTGAGGGTGTATATATATATATATATATATCCAGATGACATTAACATTATTCGAAATAACAATATATGTGCTTATCTATAGCGTACGATTAGATCTAATGTAATGTGGACGCGCGATATTATTTTTTCTAAACGGTGAAAGAAAAAAAAAACACAAATTTACAAAAGATTTCTAATTATATTATCCGATATCGTTAGACGGATGGAGATCGTCTAATATATATATATATATATATATATATATACATTAAATAATAAGCAATTAAAAATAATTGTCGCTGATAAATCTTTCTTTCTTTATTTTTTTGTTCTTCTTCTCTTTTCTTTTTTCATTTTTCTTTTTCTTAATTTTTCTTTTTTTAATAACGACATATCGTAATTATACTTGATTTTTATATTTTTTTTTAATAGCACTATCATTAATCGTAATTAATATAAATCTGAGAACTGCCTGATAGAAGTTAATTGTCCATCGCTAATAACGTATAATCGGTTAATATCACTCGACGTTCGGAAAATAGTTCGAATTTTTCATATCCGGTGGTTGATTAATAATTAAGAAGAAAAAAAAAAAAAGATTCCCATGCAACGCTACGTGTGCGTTATTCGTGAAATAACGTATTATTAAATATTATCTACGAATTGCAGGACGATAGTCGTAAGAAATTATCACGTAGTTTTATCAACAATTATATTATTAATGATTATATATATATATATATATATATATATATATATATATATTAGAAAAATAATTACGCGCCTATTGTAACTATTAATTATGAACAATTTCAATTGTTAACATCCCTATATTTATATATATATATATATATATATATATATATATATATATATATTGTATATAAATATACTATACTATATTATACTCTAGTATACTTAACTATACTATATTATACTCTACTATACTATACTATACTATACTATACTATACTATACTATACTATGCTCTACTATATTCTACTATATTCTACTATACTCTACTATACTATGTATATATATATATATATATATATATATATGTATATATATATGTATATATATATATATATATATATATATATATATAACCGAACCAAACCGAACCGTCTACCATTATTGTGCAAATTCTCAACGCAGCAGTTTGTCCGTTAAAAGAGAGACAGAAAGAGAGACAAAAAGAGAGAGGGAGAGAGAGAGAGAGAGAGAGAGAGGGAGAGGGAGAGGGAGAGGGAAAAATGAGAGAACACTTGACAACAGAGATTGAAGAAGAGTATATAAATATATATATAAATATATATATATATATATATAATTTTTAACAAATCAATTATCATCCTTATAAATTACAACACACCTTTATTAACAATTAATAAACGATTTTATATTAAAAAATAAAAACTCATCCGAGAGAAGTAAAACAATATTACCCATTATAACGATTAATTACAAACAATTTCGTTTGATTTCACGTCCCCATAAATATCTACATATACATACATACATATATATATATATATATATATATATATAAATTAATTTAATAAATAAATTAATTTAATAATAATAAAATAATTATTAATAATTATATATATTATATATATATATATATATTATACGTATAATTATTATTATTAATAAATAAAATAATTTAATAATAAATTTTAATAAATTTAAACAAATCGATCAATCTGATTCAACTTCTCTGTTCAAAATATCAATATCACAAAATATATCTTCTACAATCCCAGATAAATCATCCTCGTAGCATAATTACACATCTTAGACTTGTCTTGTCCAAACTTAAGAGAGAAAAGAGAAGAGAGAGATACAGAGAGAAAAAGAGAGAGAGAGAGACAGAGAGAGAGAGAGAGAGAGAGAGAGACGAAAAAGAAAGAAGTAAACGAGAAAACGAGAAAGAGACAGAGAGATAGAGAGATAGAGAGAGAGAGAGAGAGAGACAGAAAGAAAGACAGGCAGAGCAAGAGATAGAGATAGATAGATAGATAGATAGATAGATAGAGAGAGAGAGTGGGGGGGGGGGAAAGAGAAAAGAAAAAGCAAAAAAATAAAGAAAGGAATGGTAAGGGAAGGAAAGGGAAAGAAAGAAAAGAAAGAAAGGAAGGAAAGAAAAAGAAAACGTAAAAGAGAAAGAGAAAGAGAAAGAAAGAAAGAAAGAAAGAAAGAAAGAAAGGAAAGAAGGAAGGAAGGGATGTTTGAGGAGCCGCGCCTCGTAGCCTGGCGTACTCTCTGTTCATTCCTCGTCACCTTCGATTGACAATTCTCAGGCTCGAAAACTCGTCTCTTCACGTTATTTGCCCTCTCTCTCTCTCTCTCTCTCTCTCTCTCTCTCTCTCTCTCTCTCTCTATCTCTATCTCTCTCCTTCACTCTATCTCTATCTCTCTCACGTTTCATACATTCGCAGAGAGAGAGAGAGAGAGAGAGACGAGGACGTTGGTCCATCCGTTGGAGCGGAGTTGTAGTCCGTGCGCATGCGCACGTGAACGAGAACGTAAGGTTGACTATTACCGTTCCCTCCCACCCTCCCAACCTCCCTCGAATTCCCCTCCTTTGCCCCTCCCGCGCTTTTATAGCTCGTCTGGGTGGCATGCATACCACCGCCATCTTGTTAGCCATGATTAAATATTGATGCAAGAACAGATATATATACATATATATACACACACACACATATATATATATATATATTATGCGCGTGTGTGTATGTGTGTATGTCGAATGGTTTTCCGTTCATGGAATCGGCCTAAGGGAATCTGGGACGGCAATTTCCAATTACTCCTTACGCTTTCGCTTCATTTTATCTCTATTTCTCTGTCCATCTCCCTCCTCCTCCTCCTCATCCACCTCCTCCATCCTCCTCCATCCTCCTCCATCCTCCTCCACCACAATCCTCCTCGTCATGTTCTTTTCTCTTATACATGTATGTATGTATGTATGTATGTATGTATGTATGTATGTATGTACGTATGTATATGTTGTGTGTTTATACGTATATGTGTGTAGATCGTAGATCGTAGATCGTAAATCGTAGATCGTAGATATGATTGAGTTCAGGCCGATTCGATCGACGTTCATCGTTTTTCTTTTCATTTCTATTCGTTTATTTCTACCTCTTTATCTTTCTTCTCTCTTTCTCTCTCTCTCTCTCTCTCTCTCTCTCTTTCTGTGTATCTTTCCCTCTCTCTTTCTCATGTATCTATTATAAACAATTAATAATAAATAATTCATAATTCATTAGATAATAATTATCAATCGTTCATCGTATCGTACAGTTTCAAATAATACCGCGATATATTATATCAATGATGAAAAACGAATCGTATAACACTAATTCTAATAACTAATCGTACTAATCCTAATTATATCATATCCCATTCGAATAGTACGATATTTGTACGAAAACTATCGGAGGACAATACATTCCTCCCTTTTTCACCCACCCCTCCAATCATCCCATAATATCCCACCATACACCACCATAGATATGACGAGAATAGAAAATCACGAGAATAACGGATAAAATGATTGAAAGTAAGGGAAAATTAAAATCACGATGGTAACAGATGCAAATCAAGAGGATGAGAAATTAAAATCAAGAAAGTAAGAAATTAATATCACGAAGGTAATAAATTAAAATAACGAGGGTAAGATATGAAAAATAAAATCATGAAAGTACAAAATTGAAATCACGAATTAAAGAGGAATGAAAATCAAGAAGATGAGAAATTAAAAATCACGAAAATAAAAAATTAAAATCACGAGAGTAAGAGAAATGAAAATCAAGAAGATGGGAAATTAAAAATCACGAAAGTAGGAAATAAAAATCACAAGGGTAAAAAATTAAATCACGAAGGTAAAGGATAAAATCACGAAGAGAAGCAAAACCAAGAGAAAAAAAAAAAAAGAAAAAAAGAGAAAGAAATAAATATTAAAATTAAAACTAAAACTAAAACTTCAAAATAAAACTAGAAATAATAAGTAAAAGTAAAATCGTTTCGTAACAAGGAACGATAAGGTAATGGTAACATATGAGTAAAGGCGCAACAACCATAGACATTAAAGCTATGGCGTAAGCAGCAACGAACTCTTGGGTGCTAATTTGTTCGTCGACGTTCAACACGATGAAGACGAACCGAACCGAACTAAACTGAACCTAACCGAACCATCCACCATTATTGTGCAAATTCTCAACGAAGCAGATTGTCCGTTCAAAGAGAGATAGACGGACAGACAGAAAGAGAGAGACAGAGAGATAGAGAGAGAGAGAGAGAGAGAGAGAGAGAGACAGAGAAAGAGGAGAAAGAAAGAGAGAGAGAGAGAGAGAATACTTGACAATAGAGATTGAAGAAGAGTATGATATATATATATATATATATATATATATATATATATATATATATATGTATGTATAGTTATATATGTATGGATATATGTAGTATAAAGAGAATCCACAACGTTAAAGTCTTATGGAACCCCATGGAAAAACGAGCGCTAAACCACCCCATCTCGTTAGCGTGCCGAGTCAACCGGAAATTCCAGCTTTCGTTCGCTTCCGTATTCATTCGGTAAGAACCAAGAGAATAAAAAAAAAAAGATAAAGAGAGAGAGAGAGAGAGAGAGAGAGAGAGAGAGAGAGAGATTCATCGGATTTGAACGAACAAAGTCGATATAATGCCAAACAATGTCCGTCGTCCCTTAGTCCTATGTTCTCGATTGTCATGAAAATATTTGTTTATTATCGGTTGAATGGTGTAAGAGTACGGTGAAAAAGAAAGAGAGAGAGAGAGAGAGAGAGAGAGAGAGAGAATGAGAGGGGTGAAAGAGGGAGGAGGTTATATGGGGGATAAGGGGGAGATAGGGGGATGGTGGAGGGGAAGGTGATGAGGTGTCGTCGGTTGTCCCTCTTTAA
>OU426866.1:4218101-4223101 GCA_911387685.1 Dolichovespula media
AGAGAGACAGAGACAGAGAGAGAGAGAGAGAGATGGGGTAGGTGGGGAGGGGTAGGAGAGAACGATCGTCCCGAAACGAGACAACCGTGAGCAGATCGCTTTCGGGATCATTAATTATCCTAGAAAGTGCAGGAACGAAGCCACCACCACCACCACCACCACCACCACCACCACCACCACCACCACCACCATCACCACCACAACGTGAACATGAGACTGAGAGCGAGAGAGAGAGAGAGAGATAGATAGAGAGATAGATGGAAAGGAGAGCAACGAAGACGACGAATGTCGCCACCGGGAACCGAAATTACTGTTGAAGATTAATGATCGCACGCTTTATTACAGGTATTTATAGCTGGTGTTGTAAGATTCACGAGGCTTTTATATTGTAGTTGTAAACGTCTATAATACTTTTATATATATATGTATATATATATATATATATATATATATATATATATATATATGTATATGCGCACGTGTATGTATGGGTATATTCGTGCGCGTGTGTGAAAATTTGAAATTTGAATAAATTTGAACTAAATCATTGTATTTTTACGAGCTATATATTCGTTGTTAGGAAAAAGATTTTCTTTATTATTTTTATTTTTATTATTATTATTATTATTATTATTATTATTATTATTATTATTATTATTATTGTTCGAATAACTAAACTTTTTACTATGTACATAACATCTATTATACATATATGTGCATATATGTATGTATGTATGTATGTATGTATGTATGTATGTATGATATAAATGATGATTTTGGAAACGATGAAAAAAATCGATTATTACATTTGCCAGACTCCGTTATTATACTTGATCAAAGCCATATAAATTAGGTCCTATAATATTTTATACGGTTAGGTTCGTAATTTTGCTAAGTTGCGAAGGTAAACGATTAAAAAAAAAAAAAGATAAAAATAAATAAATAAAAAAAATAAAAGAAGTAAATGAAGTTGAAATATGTCGAAAGAGGAATAATTAATTTTTAAGATCGTCTGTGAACTCTGGGATCGATCCATTCAATTATATACGTACGTAATTGTATACGTTGATGGGTATGTAATTTAAAAAGGATATTATTATTATATATATATATATATAATTCTTACGTACTATATGGTCGAAAATAATATAAAATAATGTATGTGCGTGTGTTTTTTTTCTTTTAAGAAAAATTAAATTTTGTAATTGTTTAAATAATATTCATCGAGTAAATGTATATACGTACATACAACATATATATGTATATATACGAATGGTATGGTATTATGTAGCTATATATAAGTACATAGATAGATACATAGGTATATATCAAGAAGCAAGATTAACGAGCAGCCTGTGTCGTTCAATTTGATACGTCGAATTAGCGCGAAGCAAGAACCGAGTCTCTCTCTCTCTCTCTCTCTCTCTCTCTCTCTCTCTCTCTCTCTCTCTCCGTATCGGTTATTAATGACTCGCCAGGCTGGCAATGTAAACGTCAGCGATGCGAAGTATTTCACGCTCGTGGACTAAACCGTGCTTAGGGAATAAATTGTTCTAAACTTTGTCCATTGTCGATCGGCCATTTTTATCTATCGCATGTTCTGGCTTACTTTTCAGATAAAATGAGAATTGAAAGAAGAAACGGAAAGAAAAGAGAAATAAAAAGTATAGATAGGCATTTATATAATTATTATATCATTATTATATTATTATATTATTATATTATTGTATTACTATATCGTTATGTTATTATTAGGTATGCATATAATTTATTCATATAATCTGATAATTCTAGATTAATAATATAATTAAACAAAATATATATATATATATATATATATATATATATTCGCAAAAAATAAATATAATAATTTACATAATCATTTTCTCTTTTACTTTCTACACGATTCTAAATATATGATGACGAATATATGCTATACATTAATTGATTATTAAATATAGGTCATTTAGTATATTATATATATATATATACTAATGTAATACGTATATATAGTATTTAGTATATTACGATATACAGATTATCTTTGTCTTTTTATCATTATCGTCTAATACGTTCGATATTATTAACGATTTAATCATCATCGGTTTGTCAATCGTTCAAATGATATTCTTCGACCACGTGTATAAATAAATATATATCAATATATAATACATATATAATATAACGTACATTAATTCGAATGTAACTCGAACTAATTAATTAATTTATTTATTCATTTAATTAATCTATTTAACTATTCGTGATGTATCCACGTCATCTCAATGAAAAAGAGAAAATGGAACGTCGGAAAATTGGAGGAGGGGGGGGGGAAAGGAGGAGAAAGGAGAAGAAAGACAAGGCAAAAACAAAGAAGAAGAAAAAAAAAATTAAAAAATAAGATGTAAAGAGAGTTCAAACTTAAGACACTCTTTACGAGGGTAGATATTAGCGAAGCTGTCACTCACGAAAAGAGTTGGGCTGGTGTTAGAGACTTTTTCACTCTCTCTCTCTCTCTCTCTCTCTCTCTCTTTCTCTCTTTTTTTCTTCTTTAATTTTTTTTTCTTTTGATTTTGTTTCAACCTACGCCCCCTCCCCCCTCTCCTAAAGCCAACGAGAATGTGCGAGCATGTGAGTACGTGGATACTTAGGCAGTCGTATGCGTTCCAGCTTCGGTGGAATTTCGTTTAATTTTGCCAGCCACTGACGATAATAATGGACCATGAGAGAGAGAGAGAGAGAGAGAGAGAGAGAGAGAGAGAGAGAGAGAGAGAGAGTACCTTGAACATGATTAATTCGGTTTTAAACAGAGCATTAATTTCAACGTTTTCAGACTTAATGACTTGGAAAAGGCTTTTAATTACTAACATCGTTTACCTTGTGCATAATTAACGTATACGTCGATAATAGTCATTATTTTACGATAAGCGTATTATAATATAAGCATATATATATATATATATATATATATATATATATATATATGTATGTATGTATGTATGTATGTATGTCTATATATATATAATGTTAATGATATCATAATGATATTCTCTTTTTCTATCTGCTTCTTATATTATATATACTCATATATTATATATCTTATATTATATATATATATATTCTCTTCGTTATATAATATACTATATGCTGTATACATATAGAACAAAAAATGGATTACATTAAATCAAGTCGAGAAAATGAGATTAAAATATTGACAATTATTACAATTTAATATTTATATTTTATATAAATATATAATATATATATATATTATATATTTATGTATATGAATATATAATAAAATTACATATACGAATAGATTAAAAATTAAAAAGATATATCAAACCGATTGCAAGAAAGGAGAAGAGGAAGAAGATGAAGAAGAAGAAAAGTACGAAATTTATTAATTAATAACCATAAATATAACTAATATAAATGTAACTAATTAAAATTTAATTCCACGAGACATAATCATCCACAAATATACACATATATACATATATATATATATATATATATATATATATATTTATTTATTTATTTATTTATATATTTGTAAAGTTGTAAAAAGTAAGCACACGATGATATATGAGATAAAATAAATAGAGGAAGAGGAAGAGATAGGAAGAGAGAAAGATAGAGATAGAGAGAGATATATAGATAGAGAGATAGAGAGAGAGAGAGAGAGAGAGAGAGAGAGAAGTAAACGAAGAAGGAGAAAAAAAAAGAAATAAAGAAACGTGGAAGGGAGTGAGGGGTTGAGATGGGTAAAAGGGGAAAGTGGTACCCTGTTCTCTCGTGGCCAAAGTAATACCGTCGAAGTTCCTAGATCGTTAATCTTGCAGTCGGTCGTTCGATGGATAGCCGATATGTTGCCCGGTTGTACCTACACGAGAGTACATAGGAGCTTACTTATGTTGGTAGATGCGGCGTACCTGCCGGGTTGAGCCACACCCTTCCACGGGACGGTGGTTACGACCCTCTTTACGAGCTACGAGCTACGAGCTGCGTTCCCCGTCCAACCCCCTTCCAGTTCAAACATATTTTCTATTCTTTTTCTCTTCTCCCCTTTTCTTTCTCTCCTTCTTTTTCTTTCTTTCTTTTCCTCTCTCTCTCTCTCTCTCTCTCTCTCTCTCTCTCTCTCTCTCTCACTCTCTCTCTCTCCTTTTTTTATTCTCTAATTTTTTATATATATGCATATGTATGTATATATATATATATATATATTATTTTTTTTTAATTATTTATTGTTCGTCGTTCCTTTCCGATTTATCAATTACGATACGATACGATATTCGTAATAATAATAATATTAATAATAAAAAGAAGAAGAAGAAGAAGAAGAATATATCGTGAAATCGTTTAAAAGTCTGCATCAAGTGATACTGATTTTTAAATAAATAAATATAAGCGTTAACGATCGTAATTATTATATGTATACGCCCGTATATATTCGTTAGTTTCGATACGAATGTAATACACCACTCCGCCATTCCTTTTTTTTATTACCGACAATCGATAAGATAGAACGTAAAAAGATAACCTCAAATGACGTAGTAAGTTGGATCTTTAATAACGAATAAGAGGAAAGAAAAAATAAATAAATCTTCTAAATATCGGTACTAATCGATATCAGAGAACGTTGTTCGTTTACGGGAAAAGAAAAAACGTGTAAATCTTTCTTTTCGTCCAGGGTCGATAATGTAGAAGGCTTTACAAGGTTATTCCAAATGGGCAAGGACTTTGAATTTTAATAACAAACGATGATTCACGAGAGCATTCGTTTTCAGGGAACGTATTGATCTTGTTTTCATCTAAGGTCATTAAAATAAAATACAACAAATTATTCGATAAACTAAATCGTTTCGTAGTAATGAACGCAATTGTTTAACGATCGTCATTGTTAATAACGTCGTTCGTTAAAATGCGAATTAACATTCGTTTTATCAATGATCGATAAAGAAAAACAGAACGTGTCGGCATAATAGCTTGGTAATAATTTT
>OU426866.1:4233101-4243101 GCA_911387685.1 Dolichovespula media
ACAGCCATAAGGCAAGATGGATAGACCTAATCGAATAAAATTATATTTATATTAGCTTACTCACAAGTCGTTATCATCGCAGGTATTCAGCGCAGGTTAGCTCGGCGGTGGTTGTTTTCGTGGTCACATGGATCGTCCTTCCGACAAATGGAGAATCGATGGTGCTACTCGATCAACAAGACGACTACAAATTCAGAGTTAGTATTAAGAAAAGAAAAGAAAAGAAAAAAGAAAGAAAAGAGAGTTAAAAGAAAAGAAAAAAAAAAGAATACAAAAACAGTTAAATAATTTTCATTTCCATTATGCATATAAAAATCATATTTCCAAGACATTGGACCAATCCTTTCGCAGAATATTGTGATCGTTGTAACGGCATTCGGTTTGACTGCGACCACTCTCTTTCACATTCTACTGAAGGAAAATCTTTTGGAAAGCAGAAGCGATGCGCAGGCCAAAACGAACCCAGATGAATCTAGTTGGCTATTAGACGGTTTCTCAAGCCCAAGAAGATCCTGGTTTGGTACATCGATCTTATTGAGAGTGGCGATGTTGTACGTTGCGAGCAGATTATTTATAACCCTTGCTACAGTTTACTTACCGCTTTATATCGAGGAGACAGCGGTTGGGGGTAAACAGGCATTGGCCACTGTACCATTGGTATCTTATTTGTCTTCGTTCATAGCCGCACTCTTGTTAAAATATATGAACAGATCTTGTGGAACAAAGGTACATAAATAATACATACATTATATATAAATAATAATACATACATACATGCATATGTACATAATATATATGTACATAAATAATAATACATACATACATATAGTATATTAGAATCGTAAAAATTTTGTTCATTGCATTATAACAGACAAATTTGAAAATAATACAAATCAAAATATTTCTATTTAACCAATAATTTTTATATTGTTCTGTTAAATTATTTAGATGTGTTACCTTTGCGGAGCCGTCATAGGTATTATATCGGCAGCCATTACAGAATTTGGCGGGAGTCACGGAGTCGTTACATATGCAATTGCCATTTTAATCGGCGCGGGTAGTTCGATAACCATGGTCACGGCTTTGAGCGTAACAGCCGAAATTATTGGTCCACGAACTGAAAAAAGTGCGTTCGTTTATTCGATCGTAACGTTCCTCGACAAAGTCGTGACGGGATTGGTCGTTGTTCTTATCGAACGATGGTGAGTTCATTAAACCCGGGAAAAGGAATTCAAATTTGAATTTTCGTTGGGTATCGACCGAGATTGTCAACTTTCTTTTTATCTCCCCCGTTCCTTTCTTTTTCTTGCATATCGATTCGCCTTCCTTGTCATTTATCTCGTCATTTTTTTTCTTGTTTGTTTCGCAGGAGATGCCACCAACAAGAATTATGCCCGAATTACAATCGAGACACTTTGGCGATCGTTTGCGCATCCTCGATGCTACTCGGTTTAGTTACTTTGTTATCGGTTTCACGTTGTCTGACATAAATGTCCGATTATAATCATAATTATTATTATTAGTAATAGTATTTGTATTAGTATTAGTATTATTATTTTATTCGATTTTTTTTTGTTATTTTTTTTTTCGAAAAGATCTTTTGATAATACTCACTGTTATCTCGTATATATGTATATATTCTTTTTTTTCTTTTAGCAATATACGTTTTATTGTTAATGTTTATTTTTAGATCGTTTCGTTGATCGATCATGATCTAAGATGATTGGAACGAATTATTATTATTATTATTATTATTATTATTATTATTATTATTATTATTATTATTATTATTATTATTATTATTGTTGTTGTTGTTGTTGTTTTCTTTTTTTTTTGTTTTCTTTTTTCATTATCATAAACCGTTCAAAGATCGAGCCGGTTTCAATGAAGTATTACTAAATATTATTTTTTTTACAAATGGAATATTAGTAATTAATTCATTTGGATATAATCGAACGTAGTAGTGGTGGCGATGGATTTTTTTTTATTTTAGTAATATTTAATAGTAATAATAATAATAACTATAATTGTAATAGTAATGTTTTTAATGTTTGTACTAGCGCAAAATTATATTATTTATTATTTAAGTTAACGTCCGATAGACTTTGGAGAGATGCTTTTAAGAATTTTTTTTTGTTTTTTTATATATCTGGATTATGCGAGGTTAATCAACCGTTTGTAATAAAACAAAGCGAATGACAGAGAGAGAGAGAGAGAGAGAGAGAGAGAGAGAGAGAGAGAGAGAGACGGTAATAAAGTTAACCTAAAAATAAGGAAAAATTGTTGATATAAAATGAATAATTATTTAGTCTTTCACGAAATCGAAAGTCCAACGAGAATAATGGAATGAATGTTTTGCGAGCATATAATCTCATGGAGCTTGTTTAATAAATAATAATTTGTTATAAATAAATTTATTACTGTCGTATACTATGAATCTTACCTATGACCGAGTTGACGTTATGTTGCCGATATTTCACACGATCTGCAAGAAAATATCGAAACAAACAAAATTTATCAATAAATTAAATTAGTCGCTACGTACATTTTATATATATATATAAAATAAATAACAATAACGTGTTAGTTTATGACGAAGAGATTTCTCGAATATCAAAAGGTTCGTAAGTTCTAACGAAAAAAGACGCTCTTAGATGATCGAATATTTCAAATTAATGAAACAAAAGAAAAGAATATAAAAAAAAAAACTATTAGAAAAGAAATTCATACCTAAAAATCCAGATACAGCACTTTTAAGATCACCTATCATCGATAGCTATATATATACATATACACACACACACATGCAAAAAAGTATTTTTTCCTATTACAACGAACAATTACTCCTCGATCATCGAAATGTTCGATATGTTAAGATAGACCCACCTCATTGATCATCCAGAATCGAATACGTATTAATAATTCTAATCGACGAAAGGAGAGAATAAAGATTAAGAAAAAGAAAGAAAGAAAAAGAAAAAAGCATGGGAAAACAAAGTTTACAAAGAAAAACAGGCGCGAATAAAGGAACCCTCTTCGAAAAAGTTCGTCGAGGGTGGGGGAAGGGCGCGCGCACATTCGAACAACGGATTATTAGCGTGAAAAGAGAAAAGGGAGGATGACGGCGAAGAATAAAAAAGAAAAGAAGAAGAATAACAACGACAAGAAAAAATAACAACGAGAGAGAATGACGAAATAGAGAAAGAGAAATAGAAAGAAAGAGGGAAAGATAAAAGAAAAGGAAACGAATAATATTTGAATGCGCATTCGCAAGATGGCGGCGAATAATGCAAAATAATAACGAGGGTTTAACATAAACGGACGGAATAAATTGTAAATGTTGGCGCTGCGATCGTTTAGCGGCGTTGGTAAGGCCGAAAAACGCGACGGGCGGAAGATGCGCGTAGTGTCATTGCGCATGGCTCTTGTTTTGCTCGACGTTAAAGCGTCGCGGGACATTGTGGAAAGAGGGGGAAAAAGTTCGTTATTGGTTGGAGTTAAGTGCATTGGTGGGGGGATCGACGGCCGGCGAAGTGGGAGACGAGAGGAACGGAGAGAGAGAGAGAGATAGAGAGAGATAGAGCGAGTGTAAGAGCGTGTGTGAGAGAGAGGGGGATAGCAAGGCACGCTCTCACGGAGCATGGCTTGGTGTGCGTTCTAGTAAACAACTTGTGCGCGACTCGCGCGGATAGAATTCGTTTGATCTCGGCAAACTTTTTCTACTTTTTTCCTTTCATATTTATATATATATATAGATATAGATATATATATATATCAATATATATATATATAGACATACAAATATATATATATATGCGTGTGTACATGCATAAGTACGTGTATGGTTACGAACAAGAGATACGTTAATAAGACGGACACGCGCGCACATGAGTAAAAAGTGAGGAAAGAGAGTGAAAGAAAGAAAGACAGAAAAGGGAAAGAAAGGAACATATAAACAGATTAATAAACAAAACAAAAATATATATATATGTATATATATATGTATATATATATATAAGTTACGATGGTGTAATATAAATTGATCTATCGTGGAGGATGGATTGCCGAGAAAATAATCTTACGTCTTTACGTGCGTGAGTTTTGTTCGTGTGTTTATGCGTGCGTGCGTGCGCGCGCGCGCGCATCCGTGCGTGTGTGTGCTACTCTATTAAACAAATTAAAGAAGTGTAAATAGATAAATAAAATAGAATTATATATATATATATACATATATAAATATACGCATATACGAATCGTACATTTATATACATATGTAACTACACGACGACGACACAACTACGACCAACTACGACGACAACGACGACGAAGACGATGATATTCGAATGGAATAACTTTCGGTAAGTTCGTGCGTGCTTTACTCTCGATAAAGTGTGTGTTTAGTAGTGTATTTAGCGGCGCGTATACATATACATACATATATATATATATATATATATATATATATATATATATCTGTCGGAGCTACTCTCCTACGCTATTTCCGCCTATTTTTTCTCTCTCTCTCTCTCTCTCTCTCTCTCTATCTATTTATCTATCTATCCATCCCTTTCTTTTTCTCGCTCACGCTCACGCTCTGCGTATTCTCTCTATCTATCTATCTATCTATCTATCTATCTATCTCTAGACGATACAAAACGTTCTAACCAACGACCTCGTTTTTCGGTGTGTTCTCTCTCTTTCTCTTTCTCTCTTTCTTTCTTTCTTTCTCTATCTATCTCTATCTCTATCTTCGTAAATTTACATTGTGTGTACCCCATATGCGCGCGCTCGCTCGTACTTGTGTTTTGGGTTGTGTTGTTGTTGTTGTTGTTGTTTGTTGTTTGTTGTCGGTGAGAAAGAAAGAGAAATATAAAAGAAAGAAGAAAGACGGGACAGAGAGTGAAAGAGTGAGAGAAAGAGAAAGAGAGACAGAGACAGACAAATATATATATATATATATATAGATATAGATATAGATGGAAAGAGAAAGAGAGAGTGAGTGAGTAAGTGTTCGTCCGTGCGTCTGCTGTCTGCTGTCTGCTGTTGCTCTGCTTTGCTCTGTTCTGCTACTCTGTGTATATATTCCACCGTGTATATGGAAGAAGAAAATATCAGAAAAGTGGACGACGTCATCGTCATCGTCATCATCATCATCATCATCATCATCATCATCATAGATGAAAATAGAGCGTCTTGTAAAAAGGGATTTTCTAAATTGTGGCCGATGACGGGGTGGGGGGATTAAGTTGAACGAATTTCATCGTCGTCAACAACAACAACGTTTCGTTCATCATCAACACCGTCAACACCGTCAACACCGTCAACATCGTTGACGACGTCTCTCTTAGTGTCGTCCTCGTAACACGCCGTCTCGGTAAGTCCCCCTACCCCGTCCACTTCTCTCTCTCTCTCTATCTATCTATCTATCTATCTCTCTATCTGTATCTCTCTGTCTCTGTCTCTGTCTCTCCCGTACCTTTCTATCTCACCCTACTCTTTCTCTCTCTCTCTCTCTCTCTCTCTCTCTCTCTCACTCTTTCTTTCTCTTTGCTATCCTTCTTCATCATCCACGCGTGCCTACGACGTATATTTTCGGAACACGGGCACACACCGACGACGCTACTTACTTATTTACTTACTTACTTACTTAGTTACTTACTTACTTACTTACTTACTTACTTACTTACTTACTTTGTTTCTTAGTTAATTAGTTACTTACATATGTACGTTACGCATGTATGTATTTATGTATTTACTTATTTACATGTGTATTGTACGCGAACGACTTACGTACGTACGTAATAGTATTGTGCTCACGTGCTGTCTCACTCTCCAACTCATTTACAATAATATCGACGAATAAATTGACGGTCTTCTATTACTACGACGTTTCAAATTAGCCGCCTTTATCATTATCATCATCATCATTATTATTATTATTATTATTATTATTATTATTATTATTATTATTATTACTATCATTGTTCTTATTTTTGTTGTTATCGTGTCGTCATCGCCGTCATCCATCATTTCTATTAATTTGTTCTTTCTCATTTTTTTTTTTATATTTTTTTTTATTTTTTTATTTTTTTTTTATATTTTTTGTCATAATACGTCTTATAAAAGATGGAAAGAGAGTGAGTGAGAGAGATTGATGGGGCATTGTGCATATATTATACACTGTGCAAGTTTTTATTCGTCGTAGAAATGAAAACTCGATCGATCTGTATGAGTGAGAAAGAGATGGATCGATGGGCGGAATGATGGACGGGTGGATGGATGGATAGACAGATAGATAGAGATGGAATTTGGTAAAGGGTGGCTCCCAAGGCGTTTACTGTGAGAGGAACACTCTCGACTTATTTCTTCCGTCGGAGTAAAGAAGGATCGATCTTAAAGGAAGAGAGAAGAAGAGATAGATCGAGCGAGAGAAAGAGAAAGAGAAAGAAGTGATGGAATGGAGAAAAGAAGAAAGAGAGCGTGACCGAAAAAAGGAGGGTAGGAGGGCGGAAGGGGGCCGAGGTCGGGAAGGCGGGGTGGGGGGAGGGACGTTTTTCACCCTCGATAACGAGTCCCTCGTTGTACCCTCCCCCTCTTCTCCCCCTCCTCTCTCTCTCTCTCTCCACTCTTTTTTCTTTTCTTTTTTTTTTCTTTTTTTCGTTCGAGTATATCAAAATACGAGCGAATACGTTGATTATATTTTTGGAAAGTTTTCTATCTTTCTCTCTCACTTGCTACTTGCTTTCTCTCTCTCTCTCTCTCTCTTCCTTTCTTTTCTCTCTCTCTCTCTCTCTCTCTCTCTCTCTCTCTCTTGCAGAGACATATCGCCTTTCACACGACGATTCTTCGTTTAGTCACTGACCTCCCGTTCGTTCGGGTAGCTTCGTTCGTCACCGTTCTCTTTCGTGTCGTCGTCTTCGTCGTCGTCTCCGTCATCGTCATCGTCTTTCTTTTTCTTATTTACCACGAAGGGACGACGAAGACGCGCGCGAGAGAGAGAGAGAGAGAGAGAGAGAGAGAGAGAGAGAGAACACGCGCTCGCACGAATGTGTGCACGCGTGTATGATGCGTATGACTATGTATATGTAATATGTGCATATTTGGATAGAGACCGAGTAAGAGAGAGTGAGATAGATAGAAAGAGAGAGAGAGAGAGAGAGAGAAAGAGAGAGAGAGAAAGAAAGAAAGAGAATAAGTAAGTAAGCGAGAGATAGAGATAGAGAGATTCGGAAAAAAAGAGCAAAAGCGAAAGAGACAGAAAATCGTGTGCCGATGGCGGCAGCGGACCACCGAGCTCGAGGAAAACGCCGGCGTTCTTGCTTCTCGCTGGATTCCTTTACGGTCGACGGCGCTGAGAGCGAAGGGGGAGAGAAGAGCGAGAGGGGGACGGGGAGGGGGGTATCGATCGGACCTACCGGTTGTTGGTTGCCTACTACTACATCAAAACTATTACTATTCTACTACTACTGCTGCTACTGCTAGTTTATTACTAAACTATACTATACTATTTCACTGCACTATATCACAGGATTGCAACCGTCGCCAATGGTGCTCTCTCTTTCTCTCTCTCTCTCTTTATATCTCTTTCTACTTTTACTTTTGATGCCCTTTCAATGAAAAAAATATCAAGCTGGCTTTTGAGCCGGTATATGAACCTGGGAATTATGAGAGAGTGAGAGAGAGAGAGAGAGAGAGAGAGAGAGAGAGAGAGAGAGAGAGAGAGAAAGAGAGATTATGGGATATTTTTTTTCAGGTTACATTTCCCTAACTTTTTATTATGCGTTTTATTTCGTCGTTCATCCTTATGACCTTTTTATTATCTCCCCCCCCCCCTGTTTCGTTCCTTCTCTTTTCTTGCCCTTTTCTTTCGTCGAGCGCGCCAATTTCAAATCTCGACGACTACGACGTTTAACGGGATATTTGTATTATTAATGGAAAAGTTATTGCAATATAGGATGATGAGAAGGTTGAAGGAACCTGATGAAAATCGGAGGATCATTGATTGAAAATTGATAATAGATTATAATAAATTCAATAAATTATCTTCCTCTTTCCCTGTGTGTGTGTGTCTGTGTTGTAACAATTCGATTCCTCGCAAAACCTTTTAACGAGAAATATCAACATGTTTGTATTCTAATTCATGGGGATTCAGGATGTAAAGGACTTTTTTTTTTTTTTTTGAGGTTAACTCTTTTATTTCTTTTCTTTGATTCGTTCGGAAGATTAGTCAAGCGCGCGCATTTCAAATTGGATGATGACAGATGCGACGCGATACCTTTGACGAGATAGAAGTGTGTAATATCTCTCTTGAAAGAAAAAATAAGAATAAGAAAAAAGGAAGAAGATATTATTGCAAAAAAAAAAAGAATTATCGGCGACACATTGATAATAAATTAAAACAAAATAATATGCCAAAAAGTAGATAAATAATAATAATAATAATAATAATAGTAATAGTAACAATAATAGTAATAGAAATAATGATAAACGCGAGAAAATGAAAGGAAAATAATAATAATAATAATAATAATGATAATGATAATAAAAGAGAATAAGCAAATGATTCTCAAAATCTTTCGTTAAATTCCCTGGCGTTAGTCCGTAGAAAAACGCGGGAATTTCAAACGAGCCGAGGTTTATGAATGACTGACGTCATCATCGTACAAATGACGTTGCAAAAAGTAAGAATTTCTAACGGGCGACTCGTCGGTGATAATAATATGGATCACACGATGGTGAAACACAACCATCGAGCCGCAGATGTAAGGATATATCTTTCTCATCTTTTCTCTTCCCTTTCATTTTTTCTTTTCTATCTTGCTCTCCTATCTTCTCTCTCTCTCTCTTTCGAGTATTTACTCGCAACCCACATTGGTGTCGTCGCGAACGAATGCGACGTAGACGTCGATCGATATCGGGCGAGTTGCGTAATCTTTATAATCGTTTTGTTTCCGCCTGCGACCTAACGTACAAGCCACCGCCATTAATGCGACTCGATCCTTCTGATCTTTTGCTCTCTATTTCTCCTCTCTCTCTCTGAATTCCTTCCTCATCTTAAATCATACTGGTTCTAATCGAATTCGGACCATTTTACATCTTAGATGTGATTTTCGTTTCCATTGAAAAGTGACTTTTGGATCAGCTACAGGTACATATATAATATCTACCATACGTATATTTTAGATAAAAATTTTGGTATATTCCAGTAATATTTCTGTGTCTGCATATAAATATTCGTTTTTTTTTATATATATATATATATATAATAATAATAATTGATCAGTTAATAGGAGTAATATGAATTCGGGCGGAGTCAGAAGATTGATTATATATTGATACAATACTTGTTTCATTGATTTATTTTCTGGTTTTTTTTCTGTCTCCTTTCTTTTTTATCATATTTAGATTGATATAGAATAATAATTAATTGAGTTTAATGAAAGAGATTGAAAATTTAAGTTATTAGTCAGGAGAATCAATGAGACATTATATATTGTGATTAATAGGGGGAATATAATGGTAAGCGAATTCGTGCGGGTAATACGATTATTGGAGAATTCGATGATCAAATGGGAATAGCACAGCATGGTACGTCGAGATTAATAGGGAATGGTAATGTTCAATTTACCGAGTCGTGTCGCTTCGCTTCTCCTTTTTGCATAGATTTTCCTTTGTCGATCCTCATTTGTCGCGTTTAATACCAGCAATTTAGGATGGTAGACAATTCTGTACGAATGATTTAACTGGCGAATGGGGTATTTTGAGATCTATTAGGAACAGTGTAACGGGTTTTGATGTTTAATTTACAACGAGTCGTGATTTCTTGTCTGTTACCTTTTTTTCTTTTTCTTTTTTCAATATATATACATAGATATATATATATATATATATTTGGTTATCTACTATATAACAGTTAATGATAATTATGCCGAGAGAATCAAATGAATAGAAACGAATTTAAAGCGATTGCGTATCGATACAATTAATCTATGAATCGGCG
>OU426866.1:4250601-4263101 GCA_911387685.1 Dolichovespula media
TTACAAATGCCGACGAAAAACAAGCGACAAACATTTACGTATATAACAACCGCATTCCAAAGCGGATCCCCGCCATATTTGAATCTCTCCATCCTTTTCCCTTTCCTGTCCTCCCTCCCTCCCACCCTCCCACTTTCCACCCCTCGCCATCTTCTTCGTCCATCCTTCCTTCTTCGTCTCTCTCATTCTCTCTCTCTCTCTCTCTCTCTCTCTCTCTCTCTCTCTCTCTCTCTCTCTCTCTCTCTCTCTCTCTCCATAGTATTTATCTTGTTTCCTCGCCCTTCGGTGCTTCGTCTCTCTACGTCAACCGGCCATCGGACCTCCTTCTACCCACCCTCTCCCCCTCCTCCCCCCTCCTCCTTCCTTCCTCTCCTCCTCTCCCTCATACTCCCTCTACTTCCCCCACTATTCTCCCGGTCATCATCCACGACTACTACCTCCCCTTCTTCTTCTTCGTTTTCTTCTTCTTCTTCGTTTTCGTCTTCTTCGTCTTCGTCTTCTTCGTCTTCTTCGTCTTGTTTTACTTCTCAAGACCACCACGACAGCATACCATATTCCCTTGAGGCGTGGGTAAATACTTAAGCGGGCACCCTAAGTGCCTACCTATCGTCGCTAATAAACTCGTGCATCATCGTTCCTACTCGTGTGGTTTCGTCGTTTTTTCTTCTAGCTTTCTTCTATTTTCTCTCTCTCTCTCTCTCTCTCTCTCTCTCTCTCTCTCTCTCTCTCTGTCTGTCTGTCTGTCTCCCTCTGTATCGTTATTTGTTTTTCTGTTTTGTTTTTTTTTTATTATTATTTTGTCTTTTAATTTTCTTTCTTTCTTTTTTCTCTCTTTTTGCCAACTTTCTCTCGGTACAAATTAACTCTCTTTTATATTCTGATAAAAATCATATATATTGGTGTGTGTATATATATATATATATATATATTGGTATGTATATATATCTATATACATTGGTAAAAATTGAAATAAAAATATATTATTATTATTTGTATAAAGAAATGTAGAAATTAATGAGAACGCGCGTAAATATATATATATATATATATATATATATATGTACAACGTGTCGAAATTAATCGCAAGTATAGAGCTATGATAATTAATATTAGATTGATACGAGAATTAAATATACCGATTAAATACGGTAATATGTCAAAGCGAATTTAATGAGAGACTTTAGATATGAATTATTATTATTTTTAATAATTATAATTCTACGGAATAATAGTTCGTATATTAACGCCGGACGCGTCATGATATAATGTATAAAAAATTGATAAGGATATTAAATTAGAGTGATAAAATATACATACATGTAAAAATTAAAAATATGATATATATGTATGTTTGTATGTGTAGAGTTATTATTAATTATCGGTGTAATAATAATTAATAATTATGAAAATTGATATTGAATAGAACGAGAGTAGTTAGATTGGCCGATTGTGGGAATTAATCAGGCGACATATTAAAATCAACGTTGAATTGAAGTCATTTATAAGATTGATAAGATAATCGGAGACTTGAACGTAAAACAATTAAGAAACTAATATATATATCAGAATTACAAGATAAACAATAATAATAATAATAATTAATAAGATTCATCCACGAGAATTAGAGATTAAAATAATTGCCTTTGACAATCAATATACGAACGGAACAAATATTTTCGAATACGCAACGTTTATTTGCATTCTTCGGGGAATTAAATGCAAATCTTAAAATTGAATTTATAATTGCAAATCTTTAAACGATTTGTAAAAACGATTTTTTATAATCGTCATTGTGTGATCAGTTATGATTCGTAATGATCAGTTCAAATTCGTTATCGTTTCGCGTTTGAAGAGAGAGAAAAGATTTCTTTATATATTTTCGTCATCATATATATATATATATATATATATATATATATATATAAAATCGTATCCATTAACATATTTCATATAAAGAATACGTAGGATCGATCGATATATCGATCGATACACTTGTTTCTCGTCATTGTTTATCGTTTTTATTTCGAAGTTTTAAAATTAACGAAGAAATCGATTTCGATAAGATACACTTTGAGGCGTAGTAAGAACGTACACGTAAATACATATATATAACATATAATACGTATAATACATATACGTACGTACGTATGTATGTATGTATGTATGTATGTATGTATGTATGTATGTATGTATGTATGTATGTATGAATGTATGTATGTATGTATGTATGTTGTATGTACGTACGTGTATCTCGATTATCGTTCAATCGATTTTTTCGATTTCGTTGTCCTCGAATGAGAAAGAAAGAGAGAAAGAGAGAGAGAGGGGGGAGAGAGAGAGAAAGAGAGAGACATTCAGAACGCACGTGAAGCCACAACGACATAAGTGGGTCGTAGAAGGCCGTGGACATTATATATGTGTATCTCTCTTTCTGTGTATATATGCATGTGTGTGTGTGTGTGTGTGTGTGTGAGAGAGAGAGAGAGAGAGAGAGAGAGAGAATGAGAGTGGGAGGGAGGTGGAGGGTGGGAGAGAGAGAGAGAGAGAGAAGTTTCGATTTTCCCACGGTCTCTGAAGGTACTCTTGGAATTCCGGGTCGAATCGAGAATCGATACTCGCAGGAGGACGTCTGTATGTGTATGTATGTGTATATATATATATCTACATATATATGTATATATATATATATATGTATGTATATGTATATATATATGGATAATACTGATTTAATTACACCGATTGATCAGCCGAAACTTAATTTAATATGATTAATACCTATTAGTATTATTCATTAAATGGATTCGTTCGATTAATTTATAAATATTATAATTACGAAGTGAATATATTATAATCGAAATAATATACATATATATATATATATATATATATATATATATTTATATTTTTTATATTTATATATATATATATATATATATATTTTATTGATGGATTTTATATATTAATTACAACGATTGAAACGTTGATTTTTTAATATATTAATATCCACGATCGATCTCCATTAATTGATATTCATCAATTATAGTAATTCGTAGGAGTAAATTGGATATGCTATAAATTTTATTTTGATATGTTTTTTATATATAATAAGTTATTAATTTATTTCTATATGGTACGCTTTCTTTTCTTTTCTTTTCTTTTTCTTCTTTTTTCTTTTTTCAATTCCAATAATTTTCGATCATTGCGATATCAGTGAAATAAATTTATATAACAATATAAATATGACGAGACAATTTTTAATAAGTCATTGACAACAATCACAATAACAATTTTAATAATGAATAATATATATATATATATATATATATGTTATTTAATTTGAATTTGTTTAATATGAAACATTATTTTTTATTATTAGATCGTACAAGTTAAGAAATAGTCGAGATAATTTTTATCGTGACTAAGAGAGAGATTAAACAATTATTATGAATTATTATGTTTGATTTATAATTTATAATTCGATATATATATATATATATATATATATATATATATAAAGAAAAAATATAGAGTATAATTAAAACGAAAAAGAAATCGGATATTTATCTATCTTACAAAATAAAGAAGATCGACGTGGTATGTCTCTCTGTATGCTCTCTTTCTCTCTCTCTCTCTCTCTCTCTCTCTCCATGTGTGTACGCGTTCGTGTGTATGAATGTTCATTGGAAATTTTTTTAAAGAAAATTTATGATTTGCAAATAATAAAATGTTGAAAAGATTCGCACGGGTTCATTCATTATATCAAAGTTCGAGTTTAATTTTAGAATAAACGTCATCGTTAGCAACGCGTGAAACATGAAGGGTGGAAAAAGAAACAGAGAGAGAGAGAGAGAGAGAGAGAGAGAGAGAGAGAAAGAAAGAGATAGAGAAAGAGAGAGTGCAGGCGTCGTTTCCGCTTACGGAAGCGCACGTGCGTGCTGTGCGCTCGCGCGCGCGTAATATCAAACGGAAGAAGGGCATCGTGCGTTTTCTCATTCATTGTCAGTAATACTAGATTGTAATAGTGATATTAGTAGTAGTAGTAATAGTAGTAGTGGTGGTAATAGGAAATTTCCTAAACGTTGGTGAACGAGGTCATAAACGAGGGTAGCTATCTCTATATAATCACACTCATTTATATTTCATTATATTCATATTTTTCCTTAATTCTTTTTCTTCTTCTTTTTTTTTTAAATATTATTATTATTATTATTATTATTATTATTATTATTATTATTATTATTCATTTTTATTATTCATTTTTATTATTCATTTTATATGTTAGTTACATTTTATTACATATCTATATATATATATATATATATATATATATATATTTATAATATATGTAATATATATATTCTATATATATAATATATATTTTCTTCTTTTTTTTAATATTATTATTATTATTATTAATTTTTATTATTAATCTTTATTATTCATTTTATATGTTATTTACATTTGATTACATATATCTATATATATATATATATGTATGTATTTATAATGTTTTCATCTAGTGCAATTATTTATTTATTTATTTTTATTATTAGAAACTTTTGTTGTTATTTTACTTTCTTATTTTTTTCTTTTAATCGATATTTATTTATTTATTTTCTTTTGTGTGTGTGTGTAGATATATACCGTGTACCAAAAGTACACGCACGTCATTAGAAAAATCAATCGATCGATTCTCTAGATTGCAATAATAATAATAATAATAGTAATAAGTTTATGTTTATGCCAGTGTGGTTTTAAAAATTCGATAGAAACGTTTCGCGAATATAAATCACGGGAAAGAAATTCATTTATCGGTATTCGGTACGATCACCTTTTTCCTCCTTCCTTTTTTCTATTCCTTTCGTCATTTTCCTCTTCAAATATCAAACGAGTAATTAATGTTTGAATTAATTAAATCTTCGTCGATTTTTTTTTTGGCGAGGAAGGAAGGAGGGAGTTTGAAATTAATTTCGGACGGTGCAAGATTTTTATTATTCTGAATGAATGTTATTACAAATTCAAATATAAAAGGAAATAAAAAAGAAAAAAAAAAAAGAACGAGAGTAAAGAATAATTTGAAGTGACGTAATAAAAATTTCAACGAAACGAATTGGTCGTGTTTCGATAGATTGAAATACAAACGGAGCGAATATGGGGAGGAAAGTTTTTCGAATGGAATGAAATCAAACGGAACGATTTTTTCATTTTTTCTTTTTTTTCATTTTTTAATAATTCGAATGGATGTTTGTTAATCATTTGAAATAAAGATTAAAATAAAAAGAGGAAAAATTTGGGACGAAATTTTGCGAATAGAAAGAAAAAGAAAATAGGGTAAAATAAAATGGAATGAAGTGAAATAAGAATCGAGGAAAATTTGTAAACGAAACGAAACGAAACGAAACGAAACGAAACGAAATAAAATTAATATAAAATTAGAAATAAATCGAATGGATATTTTCATCGATGAAAATAAACGATCAAAATAAGGAATAAATAGAAACTAGATAAGTATCGAGCGAATTGAATTCGATTCTACGTTTATCGATAAATAATACGGGAAAATTTGGGGCAGAAGGGAGGGTACGAAGGGGCAAGAAAGGGGAGAAAAGGGGTGGTTGGGGAAGAAAGAAAATATCGTCGATATTTATTTCTTCGTTCATATTTACTTATCGGTTATCTCGCTGGCTCGTTCATTCATTTATTTATTTATTTGTTTGTTGGTTTGTTTGTTTGTTCCCTCCTATCGAAACCGAACTCCACCATCCACCGTGTAAACGCTTCGAAGGTCAAAAAAAAAAAAATAAAAAAGAGAAAGAGAAAGAGAAAGAAAAAAGAAAAAAGAAGAAAGAAAAGGAGAAGAAATAACGAATATCAAAGTAATCCCGAGTTAATAAATTCGTCGTAGAGAACGTGATGGAAATTCTCTCAACTTACCCTCTTTCGATACTGCGCATTTTCTTACAACCCCCTCCCCCTCCCACCGCCACCTCTAACCACCCTAACCTACCGTTCCAACGTTTCAAACGAAGCTACGAGGAAAGTTAGCAGAGATAGAGACAGAGTAGAGTGAGTGAGTGAGTGAGTGAGTGAGTGAGTGAGTGAGTGAGTGAGTGAGAGAGAGAGAGAGAGAGAGAGAGAGAGAGAGAGAGAGAGATTGAGAGAGAGAGATTAAGACATTGAGCAAGGGAGTAAGAAGCTGAAGGGAAGGGTGAGGGGTGAGGAATTGCTTGAGTGTGATGGTCGGGACGAGACGAGGGGCTTAGGTCGAGGGATTAGGGTATGGTTGGAGCATTAAGGAAAGGAGAAAGGGGATGGGAGGGTGGGAGGGAGAGGATGCTGGTGGTATTACATCGCTAACGAAACGCTATGGAATCGCAGTTTGTGTCCGGAGAAAGGTGACGGTGGTGCGGTGCGTGTCTATCTCTATCTCTATCTCTTTCTTTCTCTTTCTCTCTCTCTCTCTCTCTCTCTCTCTCTCTCTCTCTGTCTGTCTCGTTCTTTTTTTCTCTTTCTCTTTCTCTTAATTTTCTGATATATACACACATACATAAATATGTACGTACATATATATGTATTTATACGTACGTATGTAGGTATTAATTATAATATAATATACTCTTTTATCATGCAAAGTCACTCGTACATTTTTTTTTTCTTTCTTTCTCTCTCTCTCTCTCTTTCTCTTTCTCTCTCTCTCTCTCTCTCTCTCTCTAAATATCCATTAGTAGTCCCCTTTTATACGCATTAGCATGCATGTAATTATTAGGCATATGTATGTACGTACGTACATATGTATGTATGTATGTATGTATGTATGATGTATGTATGTATGTATGTATGTACGTATATATGTATGTATGTATGTACGTATATATGTATGTATGAATTATGTATGTATGTATGTATGTATGTGTATTCGTCGTCGTCGTCGTCGTCGTCGTCGTCGTCGTTATTGTCGTTTTTTTTCTTTTTCCTTACGTAAAATGCAATTCCGAAATATGGTACGTGCGGATGTTGTATTTTTAAGTGAATTAAAAAGGAGCAAGTACTTAATTACGTACGTACTCATACGTTTTTCGTGTAGTACGTGAGGGCAAGTGTATTTATGTTACGTCATGAAAATATATTTTTATCTCTTCTTTCTCTCTCTCTCTCTCTCTCTCTCTCGCTCTCTCCTCTCTTTTCCATTTCTGTTTTTTGTTCTCTCCCTTCTTCATTCTTTCTCCTTTTCTCCTTCTACTTCCTTTTAACTGAACGTACGGAACGTAATTACATTACATCTCTCTTTGCCAAACATATGCGTGTACGTGTAGGGTGTGTGTGTGTGTGTGTGGGGGGGGTGTATGTGTGTGTGCGTGTGTGGGTGGGTGTGTATGTGTGTGTGTATGTGTGCAAGCTCGTGTGTTTTGTGGTACATGTGCGTTTTTAAATAATCATTACAAAAATACAATCTTATTTCTCTTTTTTCAACATACAACACAAGTATATATATATATATATATATACACTTTTCTAAAATATATATACATATATATATACTTTTCTAAAATATATATACATATATTACAAAATAATATATATATATATATATATTAGAAATAAGAGTATATATGATTTCTTGTATGTCGTACATTGTGTGCGTGGGTGTGTATGTATGTATGTGTGTGCGAGCGCGTGTATTTCGTGTGTATTTCCATTATACGTTAGTTATACAATACACTTGCTTGTGTTTCTCTTTCGGAACTGGTCGAAGGATACAAGTATATTGGTATATAATGTCTGTGTCCTATGTGTGTATGTATGTGTGGTGTATGTATGTGCCAGTTGGTCGTGTCCATTTAAATGTGTGTGTATGTTTATAATAGGTACGGTTTAACGTCCGAGACCATAACACGAGCCACTCACAACGCGTAGTATTATTACCACCACTATCACACCACTACTACTACTACTACTACTACTATTACTATTACTATTTATTATTACTACGTTCTTTAAGACGCAACGCGTAGATATTTGAAATGATAAGGAAGATTTCTTTCTTATCATTTGAGAGAGAATGAGATATAGAGATAGAGATAGAGAGAGAGATAGAGATAGAGAGAGAGAGAGAGAGAGAGAGAGAGAGAGAGAGGGAGAGAGAAAGATAGATAGATATATAGATATAATAAAAGAAAGAGAAGATTGATCATTCCAGTGTCACTCGTCTATCTCATGATTGCAAAATTGATTAGGAGGAAAGAGATAGGGAAAGAGAGAACGAGAAGGAGAGAGAGAGAGAGAGAGAGAGAGAAAGAGAGAATTAATAGAAATGGTTGGTTGTGCTCTTTGAATTATGTTTGGTTGGTTAGATGGAGTGTTCTAGTTTATTCAAAAGCGTGGGTGGGAGAGAGAAAGATATATATATATAGGAGATATATATATATATATATATATAGGAGATATATATATATATATATATATATAGGAGCTTGTACGTTTCGTTCCATTGTGCAATATCGTGATTTGAGATTCATCGTTAGACGTGGAATAGATAAAGAGAGAGAAAGAGAGAGATGGATATTGAAGTAAATTTTGTAATAAAATAATAACTTTATTTTCCTTTACGATTTATTTATCTTTTATTATCCGTAACGAGCGCATTCTTCTTTTTCTTTTCCTCTTAAATTTTCTTTTGCTTTTTCTTTTTCTTTTTCTTTTACTTTCTCTCGTGTGCTCGTTTAAAGCGTCGATAGAAATTCGATCGAAGTTCGATGATTTTTAATCGATTCGATGGAAATTATCTTTCCTTTTTACTTTCTTTGTTCTTGTTCTTTTTATTTATTTATTTATTTATCTTATCTTATCTTATTTTATTTTATTTTATTTTATTTTATTTTATTTTATTTTATTTGACTATATTATATTATATTTCTCTTCTACGGGGATGAAAATAATTCGTTCGAACGAAAAAATTTATGGTAATGTCGAAATCGTCGAGCGGTGTGTTTTTTTGTTGTTGTTTATTATTGGAGTGTATCGACGTGTTTTGTTTCGTCTATCGACGTTTTTATTTATTTATTTATTTTGGTTTAATTGATTATATTGGAAAAGCAATTTATTTTTGAAATCGTTAATTCGTCGAACTTTTTACGATTTTTTTTTTATCGGCGTCTTATCCCTCTCTCTCTCTTTCTCTCTCTCCCTCTCTCTCTCTCTCTCTCTCTCTCTCTGTCTCATTTAAAACGAGAACGGATAAAAGTGCAATGGGTCATTTAACATAAGTAATTTATTCATAATTGTTCATTTACATATCTACTCATAATACATATGTATGTATGTATGTATGTATGTATGTATGTATGTATGTATGTATGTATGTATATATTTAAAAATAAACAAAGAAATATTGTTGACATATATATATATATATATATATATATATATAAATAGAAACAACAAAGATATTCTAGATACAAACGTGAGGTGACTCAACCTTCATATATTGGGTGTGTCAACAAAAAGTATTGTTATTTTCTCTCTCTCAAATATATCTATATATCTATATATATTTTTGAATATAATATATATTAATATATTATATCAGTATATTATATTTTATTATGTTTATAATATTTTTTATTTTATATGTAATACCTAATATATATATATATATATATATATATATATATATATATATATATATATATATATATATTGAATATATTGGATTACTATATTATATTTTATTATATTTCTAATAATATATTATACTTTAAATATAATATCTTTTATATATATATATATATTAAAATTATATACATATTCAATTTATTTATTTCACACGCACGAACACACACACACACACACACACACACACACACACACACACACACACACACACACACACACACACACACACACGAAACACACACTTGAACAATTTTGGAACGTCTCTCTCTCTCTTTCATATTTCTTATTCATCTTCTCTCTTTTCATCTCTTGTCATCATTTAATTTGTCAGTAGCATTCTCGTAGTTAACTTGGGCTGGAAAGCGGTGCCCCGGGTCACTTCAGACTTTGAATGGAAATATCTGCTTACGTAAGACATGCGGACGAAAGCCGCTATCTTCGTCGGTTAGTCGCGCGCGCGCGCGCGCACCCGCGTCGTGTCAAGCATCGCCGATCGCTTTTCTCCGAAGTCCGTAGAAACGTGCGGACGAACGGATTCCGTTCCTCCTCCTCCACCTCCTTCACCTCCTCCACCTCCTTCACCTCCTCCACCTCCACCACCTCCTCCACCTCCACCACCTCCACCACCTCCTCCACCTCCTCCACCTCCTCCACCTCCACCACCTCCTCCACCTCATTCTCCTACTACACTACTTGGTCGTGTTTCCTCTTATTACGAGCACGCGTGTCTATTTATAAAAACGAAAATACAAAAAAAGAAACACAAACAAAGGAAGAGTGGGAGAGAAAAACGGGGATTGAAATTAAAACGAAAAGCGAAATTAAAAAAAAAAAAAAGGAGAAATTAAAGGGAGTACGATCGAACGAGAGACGATTGGGCATTTGTTTTTGTTTCCTTGTTTTTATTTTTTTTTTATTATTTTTCTTTTTTTTTTTTCATTCCTTTATCTACATTACGATATCATTAAAAATACGAGGAATATTCGATTGGAGAAAAATTTCATCTTTTCTTGATTTTCTGTTCTTTTTTTCTTTTTTTTTTTTTTACTTTTATTTATTTATCCATCAACTTTTTCCTACCCCTTAATTCTTAACTTCTTTTCTCTCTCGCGTTTCTTTCTTTTTTTTTTTTTTTTTTGCTCTTCCCCTTACTTTTCTCGGACACACGGGTATAAAGAGGTTAAGTCATCGGTATCTTACCACCTCCCTTCTGCCTCAAATATCTTCTTCGTTTTCGTAGACGCGAGAAAATTTTCAATTCAACAAATTTTTTCGTACGTATCGATTGATATTCCGTTTGTTACGTTATTATTATTATTTTATTTTATTTTATTTTATTTTTATCGTTTATGACCCATCTCTCTTTCTGTGATTTTTAGATCGCCATTACTCTTTCTCTTTTTCTTTCTTTTCAATTTTTTTTTTAATATGGCAAATTATTATATATATATATATATATATATATATATAATTTTCTACTCTCTGAAATCGCGAAAGAACAAAAAGGAAAAAGAAAGATCGATCCATCAACCCCCCACTCCCCCCACCCAAAAAAGAGAAAATTCCGACGAAAATCCTCCGTCCAAAACGGAAACCCCTTCATCCCCCACCCATGAAAATTCTCCAAGTCCATGAATAAAAATAAAAAAAAAAGAATAAATAAAAAAGTTAAAGAAATAAGAAGAAGAGAATGATAATCGGAAAATTTCGCAACGTTTAAAAAAAAACAAAAAATAAAAAAAACAAAAAATAAATAAAACAAAAAATAAATGAAACAAAAAATACATAAAACAAAAAATAAATAAAACAAAAATATTCTCACGTATATGAAGCAACAGTTGCTGTTTCGTCGAATCGTATTTCCCGTGTTTTTCGAATATGATCGGACGAAAGAGGAAATTTATTTAAAATAGAAATGTCATTAGCAGCATGAATCAATCTTTCACTCTCACTCTCACTCTCACTCTCTCTCTCACTCTCTCTCTCTCTCTTTCTCTCTCACTCTCTCCTTCTCTCTCTCTCTCTCTCTCTCAACGTTGTAAAACGTACGATTTTGGTCGATGACGTCATAAAAATTCGTTGAATCATCGATCGTCATCCCCATCATCACTATTATCATCATCAATATCAATGTGTTATCGTCATCGCCATCATCGTATATCGTCGTCATTGTCCATCGATAGAAAGAGTATATGCGTGCGTGCACGTGCATATGCACGTTTACGTATAAGTGAGTCTGCTGCTGCTACTACGTGCATTTATAAGTGTACGTGTGCGTAGGCTCTCCTTTTTTGAAAGCAATAATAAATTCCGCGTTCGATTCGCCCACACGTCTCTCTCTCTCTCTCTCTCTCTCTCTCTCTCTCTCTCTCTCTCTCTCTCTCTCTCTCTCTCTCTTGGTCGGTAACCGCTGTTACGTTTCTCTACGTACTATACATGCATATATAGAGACATATGTATATGTATTTATGTACACACACACACACACACACACACACACACACACACACACACACACACACACACACACACACACACACACACACACACACACACACACACACACACAATACACACAAAAGTATACAAATACAAACATAATAAGAACAAACACAGTATGAATATGTTTAGGTATAATACATTTATGTATAATACATTTACGTATGTATAATACTTATGTACGTTTGTATGTACATATATATATATATATATATAAATGCATACACGTATGTATGTTTGTATGTACATATATATAGATGCATACACGGTGTACGTTTGTATTCACATATATATATATATATATATATATATATATATATATATATATA
>OU426866.1:4265601-4268101 GCA_911387685.1 Dolichovespula media
AAAAACAACAACGAGAAAAAGTGGAAGTGTACATATATTGAAAAAAAAATATCGCCCCTACGTAAATAACCGAGGATTATTTCTCTCTCTCTCTCTCTCTTTCTATTTCTCTTTCTCTCTGTCTCTCTCTCTCTCTCTTTCTATTTCTCTTTCTCTCTGTCTCTCTCTCTCTCTCTCTCTTTTTCTTTATTTTTCTTTCGATGATTCAACGTCCCTTCGGACTAATTCGACGTTAAAATGAGGAGATGATGATTTTGCACTTTTCAATGCGCAACTCCGGTCCAAGAATTTCACTGCGACAAACCTCTGGCGCACATCTCGGCCTTCATTCTCTCTCTCTCTCTCTCTCTCTCTCTCTCTCTCTCTCTCTCTCTATCTATTTCTCTCTCTCTCTCTCTTTCTCACAATCATATAATACAAACTCAGAAACCTTCTCTCTCTCTCTCTCTCTCTCTCTCTCTCTCTCTCTCTCTCTCTCTCTCTCTCTCTCTCTCTATCTATCTATCTATCTATCTCTCTATCTATTTATCTTTCTCTCTATCTTCCTCTCTGTGTCTATCTATCTATCTATCTATCTATCTATCTATCTTTATCTCTCTATCTCTTTTACTCCCATTAAAATTATACAACGTCACTTCGTCAAATATATCTAACACGTGTCGGACGCCTACATTGTCTAACGTTACTTCTACGTAAATAACACATTTTCCACATTTCTATCGGTGTGTATGTACGTATATATGTACGTATGTATGTATGTACGTACGTACGTACGTATGTATGTATGTATGTATGTATGTATTTATACGTTAAGTTAATACGACGAAATTTTACGTCAATGTTTATATTCAAAATTACTATTATTAATATATCCCGGTTTCACGACCGTCTTCTCTATTAGATTTTTTACGTTATATTATTATATTAAAATAGCAATTTAATATTAGAATATAATAATAATAACAAAACCTAGAAATTTATATATATATATATATATATATATATATATATATATATATAAATAAAAAAACATTTCATATGCATCGCGTAAACAAACGATACATAAACATCGGTATATATGTATTATAAAGATATATATATATATATATATATATATATATATATATATATTATATATATAATGATTGTTAAATAATGTACTTATTAGCACGATTAGAACATATTTTTTTCTTTTTTTTCTTTTTAATAGAAATAGTATTAAAATAATTATCCGTCGGAATGAAGGATCAACGATTAATTTTATTCGATGATATTTAAAAAGAACTAATTTATTCTATCATTTTTGTTGGGATAAAACTATGATCGAAGAAGTACGCTTTAATCAATATATCGATCGTCGTCGTCGTCGTCGTCATCGTAATCGTCATCTTAATAATAATCGTTCGGTCGTTCGTAAGAATCGATTTTGATGATAACGATCGCTCGATATCGATTATGTTACCGTCGATGACACCGATTCGAAACGGGAAATTTTCGTCGCGTAACAACGCGATTATTATTATCATTATCATAATCATCATCATCATCATCATCGTCGTCGTCGTCGTCGTCGTCGATGACGACGACTTGGACGGGGAATAACTCGAGAATTTTTATCGACAATTTATTATTGAACGATTAAGTGGTTATTAACGCTAATCGATAACGAAGACACAACGTGTTATTTATAATTGTTTTCTATTAACACGTGCGTGATTTGTGTTACGAGTTAATTATCGCGCGTTATCACTTTTTTTTTTTCCTTGCAATTATCGTTTTGCAACTTTACGATTTTATGTTTGTCGTTCGTATAAAAAAAAAAAAAAATAAAATAAAACGTGACAAATATATATATACATATATATATATATATATATATATATATATATATATATATATATACATATATATATATACTTAAGCATGCGTGTATGAGATTAAATCGTAACGTAGGTTAACTCGTTAATAGTTCGTTAATAACTATCGCAATTCAATTTGCACCATAACTCTCGGAACTTCTTCAAATAATGATCACGAACTGGAATATTCGCGTACGTGTAACTTTGGAAGGGTAAACTTTTCGTTATTGTCGATTTAATCGCCTAAGAGAAATCGTTAAATTCAACCGCAAACTTCTTGAATAAATGTGAAATCAATCAATAATAACGAAGCCTCGCATTTATTCGGGTAACATGCTGTAGTGTAGTAGTAAGGCGTTTGACTTGACTATCGATGATGATCAGAATAACTCGTTCATCGCAATTAATAATGGATCGGCTATTTGATCGATCGATCTTTGCCCCTTATAATTAATATTATATATATATATATATATATATATATATATATATAAAATAAAATAAAACAAAATAAAATAGAACAAACGGATATTAAAATAACAATCCATTAAAGAAAATTTAATCCTATAATTCGAAACTATCCATGGATGGATGTTAATATGAATTATCTTTTTATATTATCTATTTTGTAATAAATTATT
>OU426866.1:4273101-4290601 GCA_911387685.1 Dolichovespula media
ATATATATATACATATATATATACATATATATATATATATATATATATATATATATATATATATATATATATATATCTACAATTTTTTTTCTTCCTTTATCTATTTTTCTAACAAGCTCTAACGAATTTACTTCCATATATCTATATATAAATACATATATATTCTTTCGTATATTACGTTTTTTAATGTTTCGTCTCCGTCGAGATAAAACACATTTATAAATTTCTAATCTGTTTTCGGCGTTATGGAATAATCGTATGTACGTTGACACAATAATCCTCCTCTGTGGGTTCTCTCTTCGTGCGCGTGTGCTCCCTTTTTTTTTTGCTTTTTTTCTTTTTTTCTTTTTTTTTCTACACTCTCTCCATTACATTTCTATCTTTAAACGCGATCATCTAAACGAATTTATAATCGGACAAAATGCTCGAGAATAGTACCGTTGTCTCCAAGGCGATGAATGACGTAATACCGAGTTAAGAATTTTAATCGAATCTTATCGTGAGATGTCGTCTTCCTAGAAATGTTTTAAATTTCGAATTACGAATAGATAAAGAATGTGTTTATGTGTGCGCGTGTGTCCGTGAGAGAGATAGATAGGGAGAGAGAGAAAGAGAACGATTATCTCTGTGTGTGTGTGTATGTGTGTGTGTGTGTGTGTTAACTCTTGCTACCGGTCCACCCCAATACATAATGCATTTGGTTCTAATTCGAAAACGTACGAAGAGTTGTACCAATGGTTAGAACATATCTATTCACGAGTAAGATAAAAAGAGATAGATGGATTGATAGAAATTGAGAGAGAGAGGGGGGGGGGAAGGGTGAGAGACATATGAATTGAAACGAACTTGAAATTCGTTTTTCTTTTTTTCAATATATATATATATATATATATATATATTTTTTTTTTATTACCTTTCATATCGACGAATTGTTTCTTTTAGAATACAAAAGAACAACAAAATTTATTTGCGGAATTTTTATTTTTAAACTTATTTTTTTTTTTTTTTTTTTCATTTTCTTTTCCTTTTCCTTTATTTCGTCGTATCGCGAATCGTATAATTTTCAACTATCATGTATCGTTGAAGTATTTGCAAAACATACGAATTAATTAATTACGACATATTATGTTATATTATTTCTAATCGCGAGTTAATTAATAATAATATCTTTTTTTTTTACGATAGCTATGATGATAAATATTCAATAATTCGTTGTCAACGGGATAGACGATGGATATTATCAAATGATTGATGCAAACAGAAAAAAAAAAAATATATATATATATATATATATATTAAAATTCGTTCCTTTACAAGTTCTAACATCTATAAACGTTTAGAATCTTGGCAAATCTCTTCTTATTTAATTTTGCCTACGATCAAAACACATATTTCAATTTCTCTCTCTCTTTTTCTCTCTCTCTCTCTCTATTTTATAGCCTCGATTTATATTTAACCTTAATTTTATTCACTCACACACACACACACACACACACACACACATTCAATACTTCATCGATAATACTCTATTAATCATAACAATAAATATTTGTACTTGATCTATCATTTATAATCTGCCTTTTATTCTATCCGATATATATATATATATATATATTCATACAAGTATAAAATAAATAATAGCAACAACAAGATTGATAAAATCGAATAGCTAAATAATAAAAGAGAAAGAAAGAAAACAAGAGAAAAAGGAGGAAATGAATGATAAGATCAATAATAATAATAATAATAATAATAATAATAATAATAATAGTAATAATAATCAAACAAAAAAATAACAACGAAACTCTCACCCATAAATAATAAAAACGAAAAAAAAAAAAAAAGAAAACAAAAACAATCGATCTAATAACATTGCACACATAAAAGCATAGAACAAACGCGACAAATTATACGTACGCACTCACACGCACACAAACAAACAAATACACATCGATGCATACGCATCTTGGACGTATTATAACGACGCCAATGAAACATAGTTAAGAGTATACTACGAGCCCGTGTTGATGTCTTCGCGATGGAGGGTAGGGGGGGAGGGTGGGTCCGATGTTCCGTGAGTACGCGCGGTACGGCGTGGTGTTCGTTTTGTTGGGTTGGTCGGGGCGGGGCGGAGCGGGGAGGGGTGATAGGAACGTCGACGACTGTAGCAAGCGGTCGACGGACGTAGCGCCGGCGGTGGTGGAGGGGGCGGGGGAGAGAACGGTGAAGAGTGATTGGAAGCCGAGTGGTGGGGGTTAGCGGTGGTGGCGGAAAGTAGTAATGAAGAGAGAGAAGAAGAACGAGCGGCGGGAGCGCTTCATTCAGTAGGTTTGCGACGTTGCCGAAGAAGATCGCATTTTTACGATACTACGAGAGCTGCCGTTCGTGTTAAACACCCCTCTCTTCCCCCTCCCCTCCTCCCCCTTACTCCACCTCCATCGCCACCACCTTCGTCGCCGCCACGCTTCGCTCTACTCTACTCTACTTTACTACTCCGTTTCCCCCACCATTACCACCATCGCCGTCGCAGTCGCCACTAAGTCTTCCCACCAACACCTTCGTTGCTATCCCCACCACCGCTGCTCCAACCACTACCGGTGCGTCACCGCAGACGGTGCACGCCGAGCTATCTCGCCTTTACCTACACTTGCCGATCTTCTTCGGTCATTACCTGTCGTGCTGCGGAGCATATCGTTGGTTAATCCTTCGATACAACGCCGGCTTCCGTATACTCGTTATGTAAACGTTAAGGATAGAGAGAGAGAGAGAGAGATGGATAGATAGAAAGAATAATAGAGAATGAGGGAAAGAGAGAGAGAGAGAGAGGAAGATAGAAATGTAACGTTGTATATATATATATATGTATCTATGTATGTATGTATGTATGTATTTACATTTGGAGAGTCGTGCCGTTATCGATGATAACATATTCACTTCCGTAAAAGCTTATGCATGTCAGCACCAAGCACCGGATGGATGTATCAATACACATACATACATACTACATATATATATATATATATATATATATATATATATGTATGTATACAAGTGTGTATGCATGTGTGTATGTATGCTTGTGTATGTATGTGTTTGTATCGGTTGGTTGATCGAAGTTAAGTACATAACTTGTAAGTTTGTTTATCGAACGTTGACTTCGTTTTGACGAAGAGAAATTTATTTAACATACGCGTACATACGTACGCACATGCACATGCACGCACATAAACATAAACATCCACGTGTTTATATATTTATATACGTATATATGTGAATATATACAAGGATTATATTGTAGCTCCTTTAGCGATTGATTGAAAATATACGTTATATTTTCAATTGAAGCTATATGAATTAATAATTAACTATTTGCGTTAATTGCTTATCGATGATCGATCATAGATTAGATTATTAATCGTAAAGGTAATTAATATATTTTTTTCTTTTTTATTTGAGAATGACGTTGACGATGACGACAACGACGATGACGACAACGACGATAGACCAGAAGTTTTATCCACTTTGTTGAGTGAATATTTTCGAAGGAGGGGGGAAAAAAGATAAGTAATAGAAAAAGTAAAAAAGAGAGGATAGTTTTATCTTAAAGTAATTATTCGTGGGAGAAAGTTGTTAGTAGGTATTGTTACAGAGATTAGTTAATTGAATGAAATTATCTTATCTCTAAAATATATATATATATATATATATATATATATATATATATATATATATGTGAACGAATATTTGATCTTTTTTTTTTTTTAATCGATAACTTTTGTTCCCTCCTATATGAGAATGATATTAAGATGAACCGGCGTCGTGCTTGAAAATGTTTTTAAGCGGGGGCAGAGGGTAGAGGGTAGAAGAAAAAATAAGAAGTAATTCTGACTTAATAAGGAGAACGATTTTTTTCTTTTTTTTTTTCTTTTTTTTTTTTTTTCTTATTTTCATTTGGCCCCGTGAAAGAGAAAGTCCCGTGCGCGGGAGCGGCATTGTAGGAACGGCTAATTGGATAATTAGATTAGAAGAGGTTTGATAATAATTTGAGGAAAATCTGATGTAATTTGGGTGTTCGTCTTAGGGTGTTTGGTTTTATTGGTTTTATTTAGAACGAGAGTGAGAGAGAGAGAGAGAGAGAGACAGTGTGTGTGTGTGTGTGTGTGTGTGTGTGTGTGTGTGTGTGGAATGGAGAGGAAGAGAGAAAGGAAGATCTCTCTTATGACTATACTTAGCATATTTGTGAGTCAGTATAGCGAGCTTTATGGTGTAATAATAAGCGTCTTTACTTCATAAATATATCCTAGTCGACATTAGGTATATATTTATGGCATAGCTTAGAACAAATTTCTTAATTCATACATAAATACATACATACATACATACATACATATAGGTTTACCAGAAATAGCTTCGTTTTATTTTCTCTTTCTTCATTTTATTATTTTTTTTTTCTAACGTTTTTCTCTTTTTTCTTTTCTTTTTCTTTTCTTCTTTTTTTTTCTTTTTTCTTTTTTTTTTTTTTTTTTTATCATCTCATACAATTCGAGAAACAGATAAAGCGTTATTACGGAAAGAGATAATTCGAAGGAAATAAAGTTTTATCTGAGAGTAATCTCGAGAAGAAAAAAAAAAAAGAAGAAAAAAAGAAAAATAGAAGGGAAGAAAAAATACGGTCTTCTTTTTTTCCTGGAAGCAATTATTAACGAATGCACGTGTATTCGTTTTTTTCTTTTTTTTTTTTTCTTTTTACATTTTTACTTTTTTATCTGAAAATTATATTTCAAACGAACGTCGAGCGTTTCTTTTCCATTTTCTTTTTTTTTTTTTTTTTACAATTTTAAAGTAATGCTTCATTCAGAAACAACAACGACAACAACATCAATAATGATAATAATAATAGTAATAGTAATAATAATTATAATAATAATGTTTAAAAATACCTGCATTTTTTCCTGGAAACAATTTTTTTTTTCTTTTCTTTCTTTTTGTTTTTTTTTTTTCTCGTTTCCTTTTCAATAATCATTTTTCAATTTTTTTTTTTTTTTTTTAATAATTATACCTTCTTTTTATATTTGTAATTTTTTTTTTAACGGTCATACTGTTCCTTCAAAGAAAAAAAAAAATATAGTAATAATAATAATAATAATACAATATTGGCACGCGCGCGCGTAATCACAATTAGACAAATCGTCTTGTATGCTTTCGAATGGGTGGGATGAAAAAAAAAAAGAAAAAAAAAAACAGAGAAAATAGAAAAAGAAAAGAAAAAAGGAGAAAGACAAAGAAACCCTCCCCCCCCAGAATCAGTCTCTCTTTAGAGCACTCTTGAAATCAATAAAATCCAGTCATATATATATATATATATATATATATATATATACATACATACATACACACATACACACGTAAGAAAATCACACATTCATCTTCAGAAAGTTTATTGGCTGCCATCAGTCTCGATCGTTTATCATAGAACACAGTGATTCGATCCGAGTGGTTGATGTGAATTTATATACCTTCTAACCCCTCACCCCCCCCCTCTCTCTCTCTCTCTGTCTGTCTCTCTCAGTCTTTGTCTTGCACGCGTGCTTACATGCAATGAACCGCGAATGAGATAAAAGGAAAGTAAGAGACGGATATACATATACGTACGTACGTACGTACGTGCGTGTGTGCGTGCGTGCGTGCGTGCGTGCGTGCGTGCGTGCGTGCGTGTGTGTGTTTTATATATTAAACACACGTACACATATATGGGATGGGTCAAAGGTGTTATAGATGATTTACGAAATCAATTACTTTTCTTTTCCACTCGAATTTTTAGTTTTCTTTCTGTCTCTCTCTCTCTCTCTCTCTCTCTCTATCTCTTTATCATCTTTCTTCTTTATTTATTTTTCTTCTTGTGCAGATCGTATAAAACCATTTAAGTTCTTGAAAATTTTTATTATTTTTATTATTATTATACATACATATATATGTATATATATATCTATATATATATATATATATATATATATACATATATTGGTACATATACATGTATGTATATATGTAAATAAAAATAATAAATATATCATATATTTTAATAATAATAATAATAATAATAATAATAATAATAATAATAATAATAATAATAATAATAATAATAATAATATCGATAGAACAGAAACAAAGAAGGATAGAGAAATAAATAAATAAATAGATAAATAAATGTGTGGGTGTGTGTAAAAAATCATACATTCAAATAAAATCATTATATTTATTTATTAACATTATTATATATATAATAATAATTTTTATTAATTATATATATATATATATAATATTTAATATATCTATATTTTATTAATTTCAAATATACATACATATATATAATTATACATAACTATATATATTCATATATACATAACTATATATATATATATATATATATATATATATATATATATATATATATATATACATAACTATATATAACTATACTAAACTAAAATTATTTAAACGTCTTTCGAAAGCGTCGTCTTACGATCCCACTCGACCCTAATTTCCCACCCCCCACCACCACCAACACAACCACCACCAATCACCAATTCGAGAGAACCCAAATAAATTAATTATCTCTCGTTTGTTAACAATATGAAGAATTTAGGTTTAATCGAATCATTCTGGTTAACTCACCGACTGGCCGATAAATGAGAGAAGATCGGCCGCCTCGTGAACCCTATAAACCCCCTTTTACCCCGTCTTTACAACTCTTCTAACCATTAACTCTCCCTCCCCCACCCCCACCCCCCACCTAATCCCCTCACGCTTCTTCTCTATGTCTCTGTCTCGTCTTCGACACCTCATCTTCCTTGTCTATATCAAGTCAGTCAGTCGAAAGCATGTTTTCTAGTGTGACCTTTGATCCCATCTCTCTCTCTCTCTCTCTCTCTCTCTCTCTCTCACTCTCTCTATCTCTCTATCTCTCTATCTCTCTCTATCTCTTTATCTCGCTCCAACGCTTTACCTTCCCGTGATATTAACGACAACCCACGTAAATTCTGTCAGAGACTTTATAGGATAATTAAGCCGGACTGAAAACATATATTTCACACGCTTTTTCTTTTTTCTTCTTCTTCTTCTTCCTCCCTTTTTTTTTTTTTTTTTACCTCCCCCGTTTTTCTCTTCCTTCTTTCGTTTCGATCCTTTTTTTCTTTCCTTTATCCTTCCTTTTAATTTTTTTTTCTTTTCTTTTTTTTTTTTTTTTTTTTTTAATTCATTTATTTTTATTTTTTTGTCGTCGAACGTAAAAGTTAAAATGCAAATTCAGATATTACACGATATCGTGGATTATCATAGATCGGAGTCCATGTAACTATTATTATTATTATTATTATTATTATTATTTTTATTATTATTATTATTATTATTATTATTATTATTATTACAGGGGGAAGTTATTATAGATGGGTAGAAATTAAGTGAAGTTAAAATTAAGATGTATTAGATGGGTAGAGATTAAGCGAAGTAAAAATCGAATGGCTATTAGATAGGTAGAAATTATGTGAAGTAAAAATTGATGGTGTATTAGATAGAAAAATTATATTAGAAAGGTGTCTATAATACGTATTATATACGTGTGTATATACACGAAGAATAATCTCTTCTAATCGAATGATAAAAATCCGAAGGAGCCGATCCTTGAAGTCTCTAATTTGCAAGAAATGAAAACGCCCGCGCGCAAGAACGTTAGATAATATCTAATAAAAAATTATGAAAGATTTGTAAGAAATTTGGTTTAGACGTTCTCTCAAATTTTTTATTTTTTATTTTCTTCGTCATCATCATCATCATCATCATCATCATCATCATCATCATTATTATTATTATTATTATTATTATTATTATTATTATTATTATTATTATTATTTTCTTCTTATTTATTTTTTAATTCGATAGATTCAACCATTGAATGCATCGTCATCGAAGAATAATCGATTACTTTCTTTTAAGAGACAATTGAGAGGATTGCAGCACGTCTAATGCCGACGTGCGTACCTACGTCATGCATAAATACTTTACAAACACACACACATATATCTATATATATATATATATATATATATCTATATATGTATACATAGTGTGTGTGTGTGTTTGTCCTAAATATACCGATTGTTGCTCGAGTATGACACGAGCGTACATAATCTAATCGCTCATTTTGCGAATAATACATATCATTGTTCGTTACGAACCAACCAGCAACGATAGCAACAGCGTCCAACTCATAAATAATTACGCGACCATGAGAATAACAGCTAGTAATGAGGTAGAAAGGGCTGTCTGGTCGAGAGAACATCCATAGAAATTATTTTTCTCTCCTAACTTAGTACGCACGTCTATTGGTTTGTTTGCATGCGGCACGTGTTTGGGTACGCGCAAATAAACATGCGTATTTAATTTTCATGCGTGTATCAATAGGACAATTTGTGGGATTAAAAAACACGATCTTCTTTAATTACAGTACAAATAGATGATCGAGAGGGTAAACACAAGTAGGAACGTGTTAGAAATTCATTTCTTTGTTTTTGTCGCTTTTTCTTTTCTCTCTCTCTCTCTCTCTCTCTCTCTCTCTCTTTTCTTTTTTTCTTTTTTTTTTCCCCTAGTCTTTCTCTATCCTCTTTCCTTTTTCCGTTTTGTCTTTAATTAATATCACGATACAATTTTTTATTTGTATATTTCGTATCCTTTGTGTATTTATTTATTTATTTATTTATTTATTTATTTATTCATCGGTATATACGGAATAGTTTACGTGTCCTTTTAAATTTTTGTTATGTTTACTCACTTGACTTTTGCATTAATCTTTTTTTTTTTGTTTTCTTGTAATGACCTTTCTCTCTCTCTCTCTCTCTCTCTCTCTCTCTCTTTCTTTTTAATTATTTTTTAATTATTTTCATTTATTTTTTAAAAATATATCGGCTGAATAGTTCGATATGAGTTTATCATGAAATTTATTAATACTCGTGTGGATCTCATATATATATATATATATATATATATATATTCATTTATTTATTTATATATCTGTCGAATTTACAATGGCTCTCATAATTTCGAAAAATGGAATTAATTAATATATATCGATTAATATGAATTAAACATATCGATTATGCAGTTTTGCAAATAACGAATTTACGTCGTTATATCCAACGATCATAATCAACCCTCCATTTCCATATTATATAAATATATATATATATATATATATATATATATATATATATATATATATATATATATATATACGTACTCACGCAACATACATACATACATACATACACACACACACACACACACGTAAACATTGTAAATGAAAATTTTCATGTCAATCATTTATAAAAACGGATAAGAAAATTTACTCGATATCAAAATCTTTCAATTGATGAATCTTTCAGTGACGAATTCTTACGTTTAATTAATCCAAACGACAATATAATTCGATGAATGTATCGATAAATGAGAAACAGAAAAAAAAATAAATAAATAAATAAATAAATGAATAGATAAATAAAGAAAATCAATAAATATATAAATGACAAAATACGAAGGGATGATAAAGTATGAGCATGTAGCTTCGGTTATCGCGGTTAGTATTTAGGATATAATGTTTTAGAACTATATAGGAGCTTTTAAGTGGAGCTTTCCCCATAATGCAAAGCACCGTTTGCCTGGCAAACGTTTGTCAGTTCATTGTATGTATGTATGTATATATATATATATATCTCTTTCTGTAGCTCTCTCTCTCTCTCTCTCTCTCTCTCTCTCTCTCTCTCTCTCTCTCTCTCGCTCGCTCGCTCGCTCGCTCGCTCGCTCTTTGATGTCAATGTTTAGTGGAAATACACACGAATATATATACATCATTGTTTAAACAATGTTGTAACGAATATTGTCTCTCGTATGTTCTGTGAATCTGCTTTGCTTTTCGATATATATATATATATATATATATATATATATATATATATATATATATATATATATATATATATATATATTCATATATTCTCTCTCTCTCTTTCTCTCTCTCTCTTTCTCCCCCTTTTCTCTCTTTCACTCACACACACACACACACACACACACACTCACATACACGTTCTATTTCTCTCTCTCTCTCTCTCTCTCTCGCTCTCTCTCTCTCTCTCTATGGGGTAATACAAACGTGTGTGTACATATATCTTTAGAAACAGGTGGAAGAAGTTATATATTTCTTATCAAGGAAGTAGTAATAGGGGTTGTTAATTATCGAAGATGTGATCTTCTAATGAAATTATTACAGTCAAAGAGATTTCTTTTCCCTTTTCTCCTCTTTTATGTTCCTTTTCTTTCTTTCTTTCTTTCTTTCTTTTATTTTTTTCTTTCTTTCATTCTTTTCCTTCGTCGTTTTCGTAAATTTCGATAACAAAATATCGACGAGTTATTAACAATGATTATTCATTTTCATTTCTTTCCTCGGAAACGTCGACGATATTGTCTCGTATAGATTTTAATAATGATACGATATTATTTTATTGTTATTTTATTATTGTTATCGTCATTGGTGATATTGCAATTTAAATTTGCAAGTAGATATTTTTTTTTTTTAGTGAAGTTTCACTAGAAATTCGTGGAATCTTTCCAATGAATAATAATTTCTGATAATGATTTTTTAATTGTTTTCATTTATTCTTATTTTATTATTATTATTATTATTATTATTATTATTATTATTATTATTATTAATATTAATATTATCATCATTGTTAGTATCGCTGAAGAATTAGAGTAGGATGCGTGGGATAATTTGAAATTGAATATGTTTCTTTGACTTACGTTTATTTCTCTTTATTATTTTTTTCTTTTTTATAAAAAGCAAAAAACATCGTCGCTCGACAATTTTTCTAATATCCATTAAATCATCGATAGTTCTACCTGTTATTTCTTATATCATCATCATCATCATCATCATCATCATCATCATCATCATCATCATCATTATTTCATTATTATAATAATAGTGGTATTTGCATATGAAGATTATTTTCAGGAACAACCCCTACCTCTTCACACATACACACACACAGATTGAACATTCACAAAGCCGTTGAAAATTATTTACGATGTAAAACGAAAAATGAAAGCAAAAAAAAAAAAAAATTATTATTAATCGATGAAAATCATTAAACGTCGAAATAACGTATATAATTTAATTTTGATTACAGATCGTAACGTTGTCGGGGCTCAAAGAGGAAGAAACGATAGAAAAAGCAACAAACGAAGAACGAAAAATAATCAAACAAAAGTACCATATCAGCAGCAACAACGGAGCCTAATAACGAAAACGAACGACCAAAACCAAGACTGTGTAGACGTTTGTTCATATTCGTCTACACGTTCGTCCGCATTTCATTGTTTTTATTCTTATTCTGTTTCATTTTTCTCTGTTCTTTTTTATTCTTTTTTTTTAAGTCGATGCGTTCGCGCGTTTTGCCTTTCACATTGTCTTTAATCTTCCCACAGACCACTTATCCCCTAATCCCTCCATTCGTTTAATCCGTACTTCATCAGACAAATATATCCGACAGAGACGTGTCTATATTATATATATATATATATATTTATATATATATATATATATATATATATATATATACGTATGTATGTATACGTATATTGCCTAAACGCATACGTACGTGAGATATATATATATATATATATATAAATATATATCCATATATATATATATATATATATGAAATATTATCGTATGAATGTACTACTACGATATATGAGTCCTGTTGGCAAGAGACGATATATAATAAGAATCGACTAATCGAATAAACGGCAATTAGGAATACGTCGTGTTAACGACGGACGGCATAATCGAACGATCTCTTTTGATGGGAGAACATAGAAGACGAAGATTGGAACGATCGGAAAAGGAGAGGAGGATTATAAGTAATAACAAACGTTCGAGTTGTGAAGACAATCGACATACTTCGCCCACTTATCGTCGTTCTACCCATGATTATTTGGATCGACCTATTCTAAATCGAAATCGTCCTTCTCATTGATAATCGACTCTTCGAGAAAATCTACGGACAACGTTTCGACGACTTCGACAAGAAAACCACCACCACCACCACCAACCACCACCAACCACCACCACCACCACCACCACCACCACCACCAACGACGACGACGACGACGACGACGACGAAGATCGACGATAAAAATGACGACTACGACGACGCCATCGATATCATTCGAACGTTTCATCGTTGGATAAATCAAAAAAGATAATTAAAAAAATCTAAAGACCGTCGAGCTTTGACTTGTCCAATCGAAAAATTTTGCGATCATTATCGTCGACATTATTATTGGTATTGACTTAAGGGACAATCGAAGGAGAAATAAAAGAAGAAATAAGGATAGTCAAGGAGAGTAAGAAGAGAGGGAAGATATTTTTCCGCTCACGTCGAAGAGTGAGAGAGAGAGAGAGAGAGAGAGTGAGAGATAGAAAAGGGGTGGAGAGAGAGAGAGAGAGAGAGAGAAAGAGAGAGAAGGGGTGGAGAGAGAGAAAGAGAGAAGGGCTGGAGAGAGGGGGTGGACATAGAGTGAGAGAGAGACAGAAGGAGAGAAAAACCAAAAGTAAGGGAAATATGTATTCGTCAGAGCGCATGCGCAGGAGGAAGGAGTACAAGCTCGGGAATAATACCGTCAGTGACACTATTCGTGGTTGTGGTATTGGTGGGGGTGCTGGTGGTGGTGGTGGTCGTGGTGGTGCCGGTGCTGGTGCTGATGGTAGAGGTGGTGGTATTAATAGTACTGGCACTAGCAGTGGTAATAGTAACGCCAACTGCGGTAGTGGTAAGAGCAATTTGAAGAGGAAGAAGACATCGACGACAACTACGACATATACAACGACAAATCCAACAACCACTGAAAGAAATACGACGACTAGGACGACGTCGAATACGTCAAAAACGTCAAAGATGTCAAAAATGTCAAAGATGTCGAATACGTCAACGACGAGAGTCAATTCTAGGCTCGCCGATCAACGGGCCTCTTGTCAACGTTGTTTTTGTTTATCCTCGTCCTCGAGTTTGTCCTTCTCCGCGTTTAAAGATTTTAACATCGAGAATAACGGAGCCACAATGAGAACTTGCATACTTTGTGAAAGGTTACGTGGGTCGTCATCATCGACATCAATTTCGTCATCGAAATGGTCGTCCTACGATCAAGATTATCTCGATCGGATCGGCGATCATTTTCCTTCTCTTCCTATATCTTCAACTTCATCATCTTCCTTATCCTCTTCCTCTTCTTCTACTTCTTCCATTTCTTCCTTACTTTTTACCTCTTCCTCAACGTCGTCCTCTTCGTCGTACCCTTCGTCATCCCCTTCGTCATCGGAGAAATGTTTTAATAACGAAGACCCGTCGAGGAAGTTTATAAAGGACGATAACTGGCTAACTGGGGAGAATGATAATAATGACTGCACGTATGCTAATCCAAGACAAGATTCAAAATTGATGTCCAACGTAGTACGATGGAGGAATAATTTGTTTTATTGGAGACTGGCCTTCAGTATTGCCATTATACTGGCTCTCAACTTCCCGCCGATTACTTCTGTTGCTGGTTATCAAGGAAGGGCCTCGAGAACAAGGAGAGATGGGGGTGAGTACATCTTTTTTATCTATTCTTATTTACTTATTTATTTATTTATTTATTTATTTATTTATTTATTTATTTATTTTCTCTCGTCTCTCTTTTATTTGTTCTTTTTTTCTTCTTTTTTTTTCTTTTTCATATATCTTTTTCTCTTTTTGAATCCGATCGATCTCGGACGGTGAGCGATTCGGAATTCGTTTAGGGGAAATACGAATGGGGTTGGCTCTGTCTGATATCGTCGGTTAGTTGCAATGGATGCGTTTATTTGTAATTCGCTTTTTTATTTATTTTATTTCTGTTTTATTTTTTTATTTTATATATATGTGTATATATATATATATATATATATATATATATATATATATACACACTCGCGAAGGCTCGTAAATATATACTATTTTTTCTTTCTATTTCTTTTTGTTCTTTTTTCTTCTCTCTCTTTTTTTTTCTTTTTTTTCTTTAGAAATTACTTAAATATTTCACGCTATGTCAAAGGTATCGAAAATGTTTAAATAATAATATAAATGTTATCGATGCTTATAAATATTTTGTTCAATGACAAAAGTTAAATATTTTATTCCATGACAAAACTTAAATATTTTATTCCATGGAAAAAGTTAAATATTTTATTCCATGAAAAAAGTTAAATATTTTATTCCATGAAAAAAGTTAAATATTTTATTCCACGGCAAAAGTTAAATATTTTATTCCATGGCAAAACTTAAATATTTTATTACATGACAGAACTTAAATATTTTATTCCATGACAAAACTTAAATATTTTATTCCATGACAAAAGTGTCGAATAAATTGTTTAAACGTTTTATTCCGTGACAAAAGTTAAATATTTTATTCCATGATAAAAGTTAAATATTTTATTCCATGACAAAAGTTAAATATTTTATTACATGACAAAACTTAAGTATTTTATTCCGTGACAAAACTTACATATTTTATTCCTTGGCAAAAGTTAAATATTTTATTACATGACAAAAGTGTCGAATAAATTGTTTAAACGTTTTATTCCGTGACAAAAGTTAAATATTTTATTCCATGGCAAAAGTTAAATATTTTATTCCATGACAAAACTTAAATATTTTATTACATTCCAGAACTTAAATATTTTATTCCATGACAAAAGTGTCGAATAAATTGTTTAAACGTTTTATTCCGCGACAAAAGTTAAATATTTTATTCCATGACAAAAGTTAAATATTTTATCCCATGGCAAAACTTAAATATTTTATTACATGACAAAACTTAAATATTTTATTCCATGGCAAAACTTAAGTATTTTATTCCGTGACAAAACTTACATATTTTATTCCATGGCAAAAGTTAAATATTTTATTACTTGACAAAAGTGTCGAATAAATTGTTTAAACGTTTTATTCCGCGACAAAAGTTAAATATTTTATTCCATGACAAAAGTTAAATATTTTATCCCATGGCAAAACTTAAATATTTTATTCCATGGCAAAAGTTAAATATTTTATTCCATGACAAAACTTACATATTTTATTCCTTGGCAAAAGTTAAATATTTTATTACATGACAAAAGTGTCGAATAAATTGTTTAAACGTTTTATTCCGTGACAAAAGTTAAATATTTTATTCCATGGCAAAAGTTAAATATTTTATTCCATGACAAAACTTAAATATTTTATTACATTCCAGAACTTAAATATTTTATTCCATGACAAAAGTGTCGAATAAATTGTTTAAACGTTTTATTCCGCGACAAAAGTTAAATATTTTATTCCATGACAAAAGTTAAATATTTTATCCCATGGCAAAACTTAAATATTTTATTCCATGGCAAAAGTTAAATATTTTATTCCATGACAAAACTGAAGTATTTTATTCCGTGACAAAACTTACATATTTTATTCCATGGCAAAAGTTAAATATTTTATTACTTGACAAAAGTGTCGAATAAATTGTTTAAACGTTTTATTCCGCGACAAAAGTTAAATATTTTATTCCATGACAAAAGTTAAATATTTTATCCCATGGCAAAACTTAAATATTTTATTCCATGGCAAAAGTTAAATATTTTATTCCATGACAAAACTTACATATTTTATTCCTTGGCAAAAGTTAAATATTTTATTACATGACAAAAGTGTCGAATAAATTGTTTAAACGTTTTATTCCGTGACAAAAGTTAAATATTTTATTCCATGGCAAAAGTTAAATATTTTATTCCATGACAAAACTTAAATATTTTATTACATTCCAGAACTTAAATATTTTATTCCATGACAAAAGTGTCGAATAAATTGTTTAAACGTTTTATTCCGCGACAAAAGTTAAATATTTTATTCCATGACAAAAGTTAAATATTTTATCCCATGGCAAAACTTAAATATTTTATTCCATGGCAAAAGTTAAATATTTTATTCCATGACAAAACTTACATATTTTATTCCTTGGCAAAAGTTAAATATTTTATTACATGACAAAAGTGTCGAATAAATTGTTTAAACGTTTTATTCCGTGACAAAAGTTAAATATTTTATTCCATGGCAAAAGTTAAATATTTTATTCCATGACAAAACTTAAATATTTTATTACATTCCAGAACTTAAATATTTTATTCCATGACAAAAGTGTCGAATAAATTGTTTAAACGTTTTATTCCGCGACAAAAGTTAAATATTTTATTCCATGACAAAAGTTAAATATTTTATCCCATGGCAAAACTTAAATATTTTATTCCATGGCAAAAGTTAAATATTTTATTCCATGACAAAACTGAAGTATTTTATTCCGTGACAAAACTTACATATTTTATTCCATGGCAAAAGTTAAATATTTTATTACTTGACAAAAGTGTCGAATAAATTGTTTAAACGTTTTATTCCGCGACAAAAGTTAAATATTTTATTCCATGACAAAAGTTAAATATTTTATCCCATGGCAAAACTTAAATATTTTATTCCATGGCAAAAGTTAAATATTTTATTCCATGACAAAACTTACATATTTTATTCCTTGGCAAAAGTTAAATATTTTATTACATGACAAAAGTGTCGAATAAATTGTTTAAACGTTTTATTCCGTGACAAAAGTTAAATATTTTATTCCATGGCAAAAGTTAAATATTTTATTCCATGACAAAACTTAAATATTTTATTACATTCCAGAACTTAAATATTTTATTCCATGACAAAAGTGTCGAATAAATTGTTTAAACGTTTTATTCCGCGACAAAAGTTAAATATTTTATTCCATGACAAAAGTTAAATATTTTATCCCATGGCAAAACTTAAATATTTTATTCCATGGCAAAAGTTAAATATTTTATTCCATGACAAAACTTAAATATTTTATTACATGACAGAACTTAAATATTTTATTCCATGACAAAAGTGTCGAATAAATTGTTTAAACGTTTTATTCCGTGACAAAAGTTAAATATTTTATTCCATGACAAAAGTTAAATATTTTATCCCATGGCAAAACTTAAATATTTTATTCCATGGCAAAAGTTAAATATTTTATTCCATGACAAAACTTAAATATTTTATTACATGACAGAACTTAAATATTTTATTCCATGACAAAAGGGTCGAATAAATTGTTTAAACGTTTTATTCCGTGACAAAAGTTAAATATTTTATCCCATGGCAAAACTTAAATATTTTATTCCATGGCAAAACTTTAATATTTTATTCCATGACAAAAGTTAAATATTTTATTCCATGACAAAACTTAAATATTTTATTACATGACAGAACTTAAATATTTTATTCCATGACAAAAGTGTCGAATAAATTGTTTAAACGATTTATTCCGTGACAAA
>OU426866.1:4308101-4335601 GCA_911387685.1 Dolichovespula media
AACAGTGATCACATGTTTTTACCAATGAATGAATACATACATACATACATACATACATACATACATACATACATACATACATACATACATATATATATATATGTATATGTATATGTATATGTATATGTATATGTATATGTATATGTATAATAAATATACCGTACGATATGTTTACGAAACGAACGACCATAAAAATTTTTTCTTTCCTTTTTTTTTTTTCTTTCATTTTCTTTTTCTTCATACATTTCTTCATACATTTTTTAACAAAAAAAAAAAGTAAATAAATAATAAATAAAATAAACAAAATAAAAAAGATATTCCGTATACAAAAAAAAACATACTCGTATAATATTGATCAAATTTAATCAATACATTTTAACAAACACACTATACATACATATATATATATATATATATATGTATATGTATATATATTATTTGTATATTTGTATATTATTATTATTATTTCGTAACATCATCATCATCATCATCATCATCATCATCATCATTATTATAATTATTATTTTTAGTATTATTATTATTATCGTCATTATCATTATCATTCTTATAGAATATATGATTACCTTTAAAATCGACATAAGAAATAAACAAACAAAATATACATAGAATCTTATTTATATAATAGAAGACGCGCCGTCTGCTACAACAACCCTTTCGAAAACGGTCAACGAGCCCGATGCTAGCAGGTCGTGCTAAAAATATCATCAACTGGCATTGGAATAAACCTGTGAATCTATACACACGTACACGCGCGCGTTTGCACACATAGACAGACAGATAGGACAGACAGAGACAGACAGAGACAGACAGAGACAGACAGACAGACATATAGACGGACAGCACAGACACACGGACACATTTCATTCCATCTTAAACATACATCTATTTTCTTCTTACCTTATTAAGAAAGATAATTAATTATATTAATTATCCTCAATAATTTTATCATATAATAAGACGCGTTACTCTTTTTTCTCCTTTTATTTCTCTTTTATTATTTTTTCTTTGCATTTTGATTTTTTAATTCGAGGAAACATAAAGTATATAAATATATAAATAAATATATACCTAATATATCCAGATAAAAAATAAAAATCAAGTCGGCCGCCGTCTCTTCCGTTCTCATTCTCGGCTTTTAATTTAATTTGAAAGAGAGATTTTAACATATCGATACACGTGGAATGAGTCAATTAATTATAAAATGTAATGTACGTTTGCAAAAAAAAAAAAAAAAAAAAAAAGAAAAGAAAAAAACGAAAAAAAAAAAAAAAAAAAAACAAAAAGAAAAAATTACAAAGGAAAGAAAGAAGAAAAAGAAGGTTTACGTACATTGTAGCGAGATACAATATTTAACATCGAATTTAGGTACGATTACGCGCTATCTTTTTTTTTTCCAGTTAGATGCACAGGGAATAAAATTAACGCTTCTTTGTTGCACTCAATAGGTGTGGCCAAAAGATTGAAATCGTCGACTTTTGAATTTATTGATAAGATTAAAGTAAAAGAGGGAGAGAGAGAGAGAGAGAGAGAGAGAGAGAGAGAGAGAGAGGGAGAGAGATGGATGGATGGATAGATATTCGTGGTATTCGTGAAATTTTAATGGAATGATGCCATGGAAATTATTAAGAATATAATTGGAATAATTATATATAGTTGAGTTAATAAAATGAAAGTATTTCACTTACAATGCTTATTAATTTTTGATCGTTGAATATTGAAATCTTTAGAAATAACTTAAATTTCGATGTTTAAATAATATTAAATATATATATATATATATATATATATATATATATATATATAATATTATATAAAAAAGTTAAAAAAGTAAATCCATCGATACTTGAACGGATAAAAATGTCTAAACAACAATCGATATTCATTTAATTATTATATATTAAAATTACTTGAAACAAATAAAATATATGTATATGTATTTGCTAATATTTAATTATTAATATTAAAAAAAAAAAAAAAAAAAAAAAAAAGAAAAGAAGAACGATTGAAGATAGTTAAAAAGTCTATTAATATTTGAATGATATAAAAATTATTAAAAAAAAATGATTATTAATGTATAGTATATTTAATATATGATATGTAATTACATACATATATATATATATATATATATATATATATATACATATACATATATAGAGGGGTGGGTCATTTGAATAATTGTTATTAATTAATTTATTAATCAATCAATCAATTGATTAATTAATTAATTTATTTTTTCGTCTATTCTTTACTAACTGATTTATCTAACAATCCTACACACACAAAGATACATATAAAATATATTTATAATATATTCGTTTCTTTTTTCTTTGTTTCTGGGTTTCCAATCAACAGTGTGCCAAAGTATAGACATTAGAAATAGCGTGAATCAATTTGCAAGACTTCAAGGATGCCGAATAGTGGAAGGATTCGTCCAAATTTTACTAATCGATCGCGCTGACGATTCATCTTTTACGAACATCACGTTTCCTGATTTGGTAGAAATAACAGAATATCTGGTCCTATACAGGTAAGAGATAAATAATAAATATATTATATTATATTTCCGTTTCTTTTTTTTTCTTTTTTTTTTTTTTTTTTGCTGTTCTATGCAATTTTTGCTATTTTTGTTCCTCTGTTCTTTTTTTTTTTTTTTTTTTTTTTGATTCAACGAAAGAAAAGAGTCCCGTTAAATGTCGAACTCAACTCTCCCCATCCTTTCGTTAAATAATAAATTTATTTTTTTCTCTCCCGTAACATAAACGATAATTCGACGAATTAATTATTAATTATCGTCAATAATTAAGGACTACGTTTAATGATTCGTATTTAATGATTAACGTTACCCTCCAACGATGTTTATATATATGGACATTGTTCATCGATTAATAATATTAATTTAATATTTGTATGGATACATCAATACTCGTTTAAATATTAATTAATGGCTATTATTTCTATACCGATAGCGTTGTCCATAAAATGTATCCATATTATTTATATACGGACAGATAGACAGACAGAGACAGATGGACATCAAAATAGGCTTGTTTTAAATAACAACGTTTCCTAATTCTTCGTTTATTTATTCATTCATTCATTCATTCATTCATTCATTCATACATACATTCATTCATTCATTTTTTTATATTAAATTTTTGATTTTTCACGCTCTATCTATCTTTCCAATCTTATTTTTCGTTCCCCTCTCTCCGACCCTCCCACCTCTCGTCCCACGAGATGGTGGTTGGTATGCAACGATCGAGATGTTATAAAAGGTCGAGTAGAACGAAGTAGACGTTTCACTCGGTTCCAACCCCCTTTCTCAGGTCACTAAACTCGTTTTCAGGCTCTCGGCTTGTTATTATCGCGGCTTCTGCCTCTATTTTTTTTTGTTTTTTTTTTCTTTCGGTTTAGCTTTCTTCCTTTCCCCCATCTCATTTCGTTCGATCTTTCTTCCTTCATTTCATTTCATATCATTTCTTTCTTTTCATGCTTTCCTCCTTTATTTATTTATTTTTTTTCTCTTTTCCTTTCTTTTTCACCCCGCACCCCCGCACCCCCGCACCCCCGTTTCTTTCCCCTTCCTCTCCTTTCTCCTTTTCTTTCATACGCGTATACAAATTAACAACAACAACGAATGAGATAAAATAAAGATAAGAATTAAAATGAAAATAAGATAAGAATTAAAATAAAATAAGAATAAAACTGGACATGTCCGTGTAGTTTGTTTTCTTTTCTTTCTTTCTTTTTTTTTTTTTTTTTTTGATATTTTGTATGATAAAATATGTTTTTGTATGATGATGAAAAAAAAAAAAATATATATATATATATATATGTGTGTGTGTATACATGTGATAAAATAAATTAAAAAATTGTGTGAAATTATTTTTTCAGAGTAAATGGACTACGAAGCGTCGGCCGTCTCTTTCCAAATCTGACAGTGATTCGAGGTCATTCCTTATTTATCAATTATGCTTTAGTTGCATTCGAGATGATGGACTTGCAAGAAATCGGACTTCATTCATTGACTCATATTCAACGTGGATCTGTTCGTTTTGAAAAAAATCCAGCTCTCTGTTACGTCGACACCATAGATTGGGATATTATTGCGAAATCTGGAAAGGGTGAACACGTCATATCGGTAAGTTTTTTTTTGAAAAAAAAAATAAAAAAAAAAAAAACAAGAAAAAAATTATATCCACGATAGTCCGATATGAACGTTGTTGCATCGATAGATCTTCAAAAATTCATAAATTCATTTATTTTTGTTTTATTTATTTATTTTTTTTTTTTTTAATCAATTCGTGTAAGCAATTCGTTCGTCAAATATTTTCAACGCTTTTCTTTATATTTGCAAATATCCAACCGGAAGTCGAATCAAAATTACTCATTTGTCATTCTTACGACGAAACCACCAATTTTTCAATATAAATTACAAATTAATTTATCCAATTATTCAGTCAATATATATATATATAAATAATAAATAAAATTGGTTGGAATTTTTATTTGAGATAGAAATAAATCGACATTATAGAAGTTATCGAATTAATTGATGAAATTTAATTAATGAAATTTGATCGATAAACGAATTAATACAAATGATATTATTAACCCGGTATGTAAGAAAAGAAAAGACAAGAAAAGAAAAAAAGAAAAAAACAAACCATTCGATTAGCATCACCTCGTCGAAGGTCTGACTAACGAGTATTGTCAGTTGCATTATGATTGCAACCTCTTTACACACATAACTATACATGCATGCATGTATGTATAAACAACGAGAGAACGACGTTCATGCGGAAAATCGTGTCAAGTTCGAGGATATTATTTATCCTATTATGTACGATCGAATATAATATCGTTATCGAACAATAACAACAACAACAAAAACAACAACAACAACAACAAAAACAAACAAAAAATTCTGTAATAGCCAATAATCATCAATGTACCGATCTTAACCTCTTTTCTTTTCTTTTTTTTTTTTTTTTATAATTATAAATTTTTCCCCTTTCACGACAAATTTTTATGCGAACAATTTTTACACGCGTGGGAAAAATAAAATCAATCTGAAATATTATATCATCCTCGATTCTAATCGTATAAATACGAGGGGAAAAAGAGTGAGGAGGGAAAAATAGATACATACGTACATACATACATACACACACACGCACACACACATGTATATACATGATTAAATTCAGGATCGAACTCGATCGATTTGAAGGTTATAAAAATGGACGAAAATACACCTATTCGTGTTGTGCGTGTTAGAGCGCGTTAGAGCTAGAGCGTGCGTGCTATATTAACATGCTTAGTGTTCACGTGTTCGAATACACGAATAGGGTTTATAAAGAAAGAGAGAGATTGTGTGTGTGTGTGTGTGTGTGTGAGAGAGAGAGAGAGAGAGAGAGAGAGATAGATAGAGAGTGAGAGTGAGAGAGACAAACGCCGCGTAGCCTCGGAACCGGATGGATCGCCGTTCGGAGTCCTTGAAAATCCGCATAAAGGCATTGTCCTCTCTTAACTAGAAGATGCTTCGTGGAAAAGCAAACACGCGTGCTTTCGTACGAATCGACGACCCTAAAGGCTTAAAAGATCAAAACCCTAATGACGATTACGACTACGAGTAAAAGACTAAGATTACGACTATGGACTATGGCTACGTATTACGGCGCGAGAATTAACAACACCATAACAAAAACAACCGACAATAACAATAACAATAACAATAACATACTCGGGACAAAACGAGCGTAATTCTCAGCCTTTCGCAATTTGTTTTTCGACCTTCGCGCGATGCGTCGTCTCTCTCTCTCTCTCTTTACCCCGCCCTTACTATTCTCTCTCTCTCTCTCTCTCTCTTTCTTTCTTTCTTTCTCATGTTATTCTACTTCGTTTCACTATTATAACTACGACGTCGTATGAAGAAATATGATCGAATGGAAAAAGATAGAGGAATGAAAGGAAAAGAAATGTGGAAACGTACGTGATAATGATTTGATTAATTATTTATTATTTAATCATGATTTCTCGTAGTCGTACACGTCGCCATCGTTGTCTTCATGTTTTGTTTGTTCTTGTTGTTATTGTTATAATATATTTATAACGAACGTGTACGACGAACTACTTTATCGTTTATTATACGTCGTTGAGAGAAAGATTTATAATATCCATTGATTTATATATGTTTATATGTATATATATATATTTCTTTTTATTTGGAACAAAATATTATACATTCAAAGAAATTCTAAATCTTTCTCGAAATAATCGAACTAACAGTTTCGTAATTTTAATAATTATCATTGCTTTGCGATAAGAATTAATTTCCTTTTTCTTTCTTTCTTTCTATCTTGCCTTCTTTCTTTCTTCTTTATTATTCTCTTAAGAACGCGCAGATTAACAAAAAAAAAAGGAAAAAACAAAAAAATAGAAAAATAAGAAAAAGAAGCAAAAAAAAAGAAAAATAAGAAAAGGAAGCAAAAAAAAAAGGAAAAATAAGAAAAAGAAGCAAAAAAAAAAAAAAGAAAAAAGATAAATAAGAAAAAGAAGCAAAGAAAAGAAAAAAAAGAAAAAAAAAAGAAAAATAAGAAAAAGAAGCAAAAAAAAAGAAAAATAAGAAAAAGAAGCAAAAAAAAAGAAAAATAAGAAAAGGAAGCAAAAAAAAAAAAGAAAAATAAGAAAAAGAAGAAAAAGAAGAAAAAAAAAAAAAAGAAGAATTCAATTAATAATCAACAATCGTATTTTGCCTTGCCATTATTAAAAGAAAAAAAGAAGAAAATAAAAGGAAAAAGGAAATTACATTCCGTAATTTACATCGAGATATTCCATCGGTATATAACAATTAATAAAAGAAACGTTACGGACGGATAATCTACTCTATCGATCGACATGCATTTTTCAAAAACTATAAACGAAAATAGACGATGAAGTTTCAAATCCAACCATCTTTCGCGACAATTTGAATTAAATAAACGATTTCCATTTATCTTTACAATTGTCGACGATAGAGATTATTCGTTCGATGAAAATTAAGAGTAATTAAACACGATGGAAAAGATCAGATAAAATAAAATAAAATAAAGATAGGAAAAGATAAAGTAGGTAAAAAAGGCACGAAAAAGGAAAGGGAAATTAAGTAGCCGGGTTAATTGGGAAATTTTAATGAGTAGATTACGGAGTGAAGGTGGGAATATCATTTTCTAAGGAGTGGTAGGAAGGGGGGGCAGGCAAAATAAGGTAGTTGTATGGGAGGAGGAGGAGGAGGAGGAGGAGGAGGTGGAGGAGGAGGTGGAGGAGGAGGCGGAGGCGGGGGGGCAGGAGGGGGAGGAGGTGAAGGAGGAGGAAGAACAGGGGGAAGGAGTGGTGGAAGCGGAGGAGGGGAAGGGAAAGAATTTAATCGTTTGTAAGACGAATAAATAAGAAAGGGAAAGACGATAAGTTCTGACGTAAATAAATGAAATTCGAGCGGCACGCGTGTGACGACTCTTCTTCTTCTTGTTATTTGCACGTGTACGATTTCAAGTGAATAAAAGTGCGAAGTCGATGGTAATTGGACGAACGTTTCGTGATTTGAAACGAGATAATATGCTTTACGACGAATCCATATGGTCGACCGATTAAAACATTTGTTCACAATCGATAACGTTTTAAAAGAAGAAGAAGAGAAAAATAAGGGAGAATAATAAAAAATAAAAAAAAATATATACATATATATGTGTGTATATATCTATGTGTGTATATATATATATATATATATATATATATATATATATATATATATATATAAAGTTACGTTATACTTATACACGCGCACGCGCGCACGCGCATACAAGACGATCGTAATTATTCTATTACATCGAAGAAAATGACTTATGTATCTTTCTCTCTCTATGTATATATAAAAAATATGTATGTGTTTAGGCGTAAGTGTATATGTTTAGGCGTATATGTATATGTTTAGGCGTATATGTTATTTGTTTACATGTAAGCGAAACTTGTATTCATGCAAACGTATGATAATATATGATTCCTGATACAATAGCCGTACTATTTGAATATTAATTATTATTTTTATCGTACGTGATAAATACTCCCTCTATTCTAAAGAATATATAATTTTACGAATTATAAGTATTCAATAATGCAATCGTAATTCCCTTTTTGTATCACTTCCTTTCTCTTTTCTCGCAGGGAAATAAGCCAAAGAATGGTTGTCCGATCTGTGAAAGAGATTGTATGACCAGATTGACCAAACCGGACGAAACTCTTTGCTGGAATCGACAACACTGTCAGCGATGTTAGTATTACTCTATAAATTATCCTTCTTTCTCTTTTTCTCTCAAATATCACGAATAATCTAATGTCTTGATATTAACGATTACAGTATGCGATAGAAAATGCGGGGATGGTTCGTGCGATGATTTAAATCGTTGTTGTCATCCGACTTGTTTGGGTGGTTGTACGGGACCCACGGCTAACGATTGCAAGGTCTGTAAGAACGTTATGGTTAGTGAAAATCAATGCGAGGAACGTTGTCCGAATGGTACGTACGAGTTCATGAATCGTCGTTGCATCACGGAAGAGGAGTGTCATCAAATGGCGAAGCCGAGAGAGGCCTTGAACGTAGCCAAGGATAATCCGTACAAACCATTCAACGGTAGTTGTATAATCGAATGCCCCGCTGGTTACATGGACGAGGATATAGACAATAGGACGTCCTGTAAGAAATGCCATGGTCCGTGTTTGAAGGAATGTTCTGGAGCGAGCATCGACAGTATAGCATCGGCACAAAAATTACGCGGTTGTACTCACATCATGGGCAGCTTGGAGATACAAATAAGAGGCGGAAAGAACATAGTGAACGAGCTCGAAGACAGTCTTAATATGGTGGAAGAGATCGACGGTTATTTAAAGATCGTCCGGAGTTTTCCACTAATATCCTTGAATTTCCTCAAAAGCTTGCGTATTATACACGGCAATTATTTGGACAACGGCAAGTACACTCTCGCGGTACTGGACAACCAAAATTTACAGGAGCTTTGGGACTGGAGTACTCACGCGAAGATCGAATTACGCTCCAAGGATGGTCCAGCGAAAGTTTTCTTTCATTTCAATCCGAAATTATGTTTTCACAAAATCGAAACATTAAGGATAAAATCAGGCTTAGAAGAATTCACGGACCTCGAAGTTGCACCCAACAGCAATGGCGATAAAGTCGCCTGCAACGTCACCGAATTGAAAACGATCGTTACGAAGACCACGTCGGACGCTGCATTGATCGAGTGGGAGCAGTTCACTCATCATGATCCCAGATCGTTGCTAGGATACGTCGTTTATTTCATCGAGGCACCCAACGAGAACGTAACTATGTATGATGGAAGGGATGCGTGCGGGGGTGACGGTTGGAGGGTCGATGACGTATCCGCTGTAGAGGGTACTGCCAGGCCCATAACAACTAATTACACTGAACCCGAAAAACCAAGTTATTTATCACACATACTGACACAACTGAAACCGTTCACCCAATATGCATTTTACGTTAAAACATATACAATTGCAACCGAAAGATCCGGTGCACAAAGCAAAGTAACGTACTTTATGACCAAACCACATGCGCCCAGCGCCCCGAGGGGCCTATCAACATATAGCAATTCAAGCAGCGAGCTCATCGTCTCTTGGTTACCCCCATTGCGGATGAACGGCAATCTCACACACTACAGAGTCGTTGGACATTGGGTACCCGACGATTCCACCTTTATCGATCAAAGGAACTATTGCGACGAACGTGAGTTTTCTATATTAATTTTTTCCCCCCCTTTCTTTCTGTTTTTTTTTCGTTTTCTCTCTCTCTCTCTCTCTCTCTCTCTCTCTCTCTTAAACCATTCCATTTGTCATCAAAATTATATATTTATTTCTTGTCCTTTCTTTTTCCTCCCAATTAGCTATGTCTTTACCGGAGAAGAAGTCGATGTCGGTGTTAGCCGAGGAGGAGAGAAAACGTGCCGAGGAAGAGAAGGAATTGGCAAAAATACCAGAAACTATGTCGTGCGATTGTACCGACCGTGAATATGATCAGTTGATGAGGGAGAAGGAGGTTTCGAGTTCTATTGCTTTCGAGGACGCTCTACACAATCAAGTTTACATTAAACGAATAGACTCACGTAGGAGACGCGACACCAGCGAAATGTTCGATTCAGTCAAGAGAAGGGAACATAATTATTATGCTGGGGTAAATATACAGATAAAATCAAACATACATTCATAATAAGTCATAAGGATTAAATAATTCGTTGAATGATAATAAGAAAAAATTTTCTTGAGAAGGTCGGTTCGATTTGAAATAATAATCGAACGACCCGAATTACCAGCAAGAGGTACAATCTTTTTATACCGTTCTCTTTCTTTTTTTTTTTTATTTTTTTTTTCCTTTTCTTTTCTCTCTGTTTCCCCGCAGACGGAATTCATGCACGAGAAATTAGTGAACCATACTTACATTATATTCGACAGAGAGGTACCTAGTCACAATTTAACTTTCATCATGAGGCATCTACGACACTTTGCCTATTACAATATCGAGGTACAGGCGTGCAGGGCACTCGTCATGAACGACACTAACGACACGTGTTCAACTAAAAGCATGAAAACGTATAGAACGTTGCCATTGGAGAGTGCCGATAATATACCATCGAATACCTTCAAAGTGAGAATTTCCGGCGAGAATAACAGTCTCACGACAGTAACCCTTTCTTGGGCAGAACCAGTTGAACCAAACGGTCTCATAGTTACCTATCAGATCGAATACAAAAGGGTGGACATACAGAACGTACGTGTATTTCAATCGATTTTATATCCCGGCCAAAACCACCCGCTGAACCCAGCCACCCAGCCACCCTCTTACCCAGCCAGCCAGCTAGCTAGCTAGCTGGGCTCCTAGTCTCCATCCAGGTTCCTACGGCATATTTCATCTCCAGAGCTCTCGACGACAAGTCGTCATTACTCTTACGTATATAAGCGCGGGTGTGGTGTACATATTTGTTCATATTTTTTTAACAGATAAAAGCGACAGTGGTGTGCATAACGCGAAGGGATTTTACTAAAGCCGGCAATTCTTACGTCCTAAGGGACTTACCATCAGGAAATTATTCTGTTAAAGTTAGAGCTACAAGCCTGGCGGGCAACGGGAATTTCACGGAGGCTCAGTACTTCCTAATAAGGGAGTACACGAGCCTCCGTTCATTCTGGATACTCTTTTGGGTTATACTTATCATCTTACTCATCATTATTTCGATCATTGCTTTCTACTTATGCAAAAAGAGGTTCATGAATAACGTGCCGAATAGAAGATTGATAGCCACTGTCAATCCTGAATATGTTAGTTCCGTATACGTACCCGACGAATGGGAGGTACCGAGGAGGAAGATACAAGTTTTGAAGGAATTGGGAAATGGCTCGTTCGGTATGGTATACGAGGGCTTGGCACGGGACGTTGTCAAGGGGAAACCAGAAGTACGTTGTGCTGTTAAAACCGTCAACGAAAATGCTACAGACAGGGAGAGAATAGAATTCCTCAACGAGGCGTCCGTTATGAAGCAAGTATCTCTTTTTTTTCTCTCTTCCATTCTTAGTCGCTTTCTTTTTCTCTTCATTATGGCTAATGAAATGAATATACGCTGTATTTTATCGATAAAATCCTTCTTATCCTTAAAATCATCGCGATCATTTTATCTCCGAAACCCAATAATTGCCTCTCAAAAGTCTTGTTTCTTTATTTCTCTCTTCTTTCTTTCTCTCTTTCTCTCTCATTTTTTTTCCCCCCAATCAACTCTCGTTATCCCCGGGCCGAATATAGTTGCCACACCCATACCCACACCCACACCCACACCCACACCCACACACCCACCCCATGACCCGGACGATCTGTGTTCGTGCGTGTGTGGGTGGGTTCGTGGGCGTATGCTCGTATATTTATTGATTATTATTGTCGAAGTAGATAGGGGATTGTTAATTGTGTTTCATTTCAACCCTTTCATGATAACTCCATGTCATCTACATGGTTGGTTATCCATCGACGAGAATTTTAATTTTCGTGCATAAGGGTAGAGGGCGAATGGGTGTGGCAGGTACCATCAGTCTATCGAACGAAATGGTTGAATCCATCTCTCTCCCTCCCTCTCCCTCCCTCTCCCACTCCCTCTACCACTCCCTTTCCCTCTCCCTCTCCCTCTCCCTCTCCCTCTCCTTCTCTTTCCCGGGAGATAGCTCGTCTTATTGATTTTATCTATCTATTTATCCATCTATCTATTTATTTATTTATTTGATTTATTTATTTATTTATTTATTTGATTTATTTATTTATTGATTGATTGATTTATTTATTTATTTGTCCTCTTCGAATATGTTTAAAACAGAGCTTTCAACACTCATCACGTAGTGAGATTACTCGGCGTAGTGTCGCAGGGTCAACCGACCCTTGTGGTGATGGAGTTGATGGTTAACGGGGATTTGAAGACATATCTTAGAAGTCACCGTCCCGACGTTTGCGAAAATTTCTCAAGGCAACCTCCAACATTGAAGAGAATATTGCAAATGGCGATCGAGATAGCCGACGGCATGGGGTATCTTGCGGCAAAGAAATTTGTACATAGGGATTTGGCCGCGAGGAACTGCATGGTCGCTGAAGATTTAACAGTTAAGATTGGAGACTTTGGAATGACAAGAGATATATACGAGACCGATTATTATCGTAAAGGAACGAAGGGACTTTTGCCGGTCAGGTGGATGGCGCCGGAGAGTCTTAAAGATGGCGTATTTACGAGTTTCTCTGACGTATGGAGTTATGGCGTGGTACTATGGGAAATGGTGACGCTTGCCTCACAACCCTATCAAGGTTTATCTAATGATCAGGTAAATGCTAATTTCTTCATCCTTCTTCTTCTACTTTTATTTATTTATCTATTTTTATTTTTTTTCTTTTTTCGATTATTAAGATCAATCACCGTGACTAATCGCGAAATTTATAATGCAGGTGATATCCACTGATTAGTTTTATTCTCATTTTTTTATTTTTATCTTGTTTTATTTCTTTTTTTTTGTAAAAGATTAAAAGCGAACCTGTTAATAAAGAAATAAAAATAAAAGTATATATATATATATATATATATCGCTATATATAAAGTATATAGCGACATTTCTAATACGGGTGAAATCACTGATTAGTTTTATTCTTATTTTTATTTTTATCTTGTTTTATTTCTTTTTTTTTGTAAAAGATTAAAAGCGAACCTGTTAATAAAGAAATAAAAATAAAAGTATATATATATATATGTATATATATATATATATATATATATATATATATATCGCTATATATAAAGTATATAGCGACATTTCTAATACCGGTGAAATCACTGATTTGTTTTTTTCTTATTTTTATTTTTATTTTATTTTATTTTTTTTTTTTTGTAAAAGATTAAAAGCGAACCTGTTAATAAAGAAATAAAAATAAAAGTATATATATATATATATATATATATATATATATATATATGTATATATATATATGTATATATATATGTATATATATATATGTATATATATATATGTATATATATATATATATATATCGCTATATATAAAGTATATAGCGACATTTCTAATACGGGTGAAATCACTGATTTGTTTTATTCTTATTTTTATTTTTATTTTATTTTATTTCTTTTTTTTTGTAAAAGATTAAAAGCGAACCTGTTAATACAGAAATAAAAATAAAAGTATATATATATATGAATATATATATATATATATATATATATGTATATATATATATATGTATATATATATATATGTATATATATATATGTATATATATATATATGTATATATATATGTATATATATATATGTATATATATATGTATATATATATATATGTATATATATATGTATATATATATATATGTATATATATATATATATATATATATACATATATATATCGCTATATATAAGTATATAGCGACATTTATAATACGGGTGAAATCACTGATTTGTTTTATTCTTATTTTTATTTTTATTTTATTTTATTTATTTTTTTTGTAAAAGATTAAAAGCGTACCTGTTAATAAAGAAATAAAAATAAAAGTATATATATATATGAATATATATATATATATATATATATATATATATATATATGTATATATATATATATGTATATATATATATGTATATATATATATATGTATATATATATATGTATATATATATATGTATATATATATGTATATATATATGTATATATATATATATGTATATATATATATATATATATATATATATATATACATATATATATCGCTATATATAAGTATATAGCGACATTTATAATACGGGTGAAATCACTGATTTGTTTTATTCTTATTTTTATTTTTATTTTATTTTATTTATTTTTTTTGTAAAAGATTAAAAGCGTACCTGTTAATAAAGAAATAAAAATAAAAGTATATATATATCGCTATATATAAAGTATATAGCGCCTTTCTAATACGGGTGAAATCACTGATTAGTTTTATTCTTATTTTTATTTTTATTTTTATTTTTATTTTATTTTATTTATTTTTTTTTGTAAAAGATTAAAAGCGTACCTGTTAATAAAGAAATAAAAATAAAAGTATATATATATATATATATATCGCTATATATAAAGTATATAGCGACATTTCTAATACGGGTGAAATCACTGATTAGTTTTATTCTTATTTTTATTTTTATTTTTATTTTTATTTTATTTTTTCTTCGTAAACGATTAAAAGCGTATCCGCCAATAAAGACATAAAGATAAAAGTAAAAAAAAAAGAAAAAGAAACACAAAAGCAGGCTATTTCATTCAAATCGTTTATTTTATACGATTGATCGGTTATTAATTAATTAATTTATTTATTGATTATAAAATTAATAAAATTGATTAGGTGATTAATGATTCGATCGAAATAATTGCTACTCGCTGTTATTTTTATTTTTTTTTATTTCTTATTTAAAAGTTAAAGGAATACAATTTTACAATTTCATTCGAATTAACAATTTTTCGTTTTTATAATCGAATAGATTTAAACCACAAAGAATAAATACATAACAGACTCGTGTCTTTTCGTAGGTCTTGCGATATGTGATTGAAGGTGGGGTCATGGAACGTCCAGAGAATTGTCCCGATTCTCTTTACAATTTGATGAGACGTACATGGTGCCACAAGGCAACCAGAAGACCAACCTTCATCGATATCGCCACCATACTGTTACCCGAAGTTAATTCGGTAACATTCGAACGGGTCAGCTTTTATCACAGCCCCGAAGGAATCGATGCGAGAAACCAGAACAAGGCGCATTCCTCGCATATTGACAAGTAATTAATTATTTTACTATTTTTCTTCATACAATAGAACAATGAAAGAGGTCTAATCAAATTAACCCCTTTCGTTATCGGTGCCGTATATAAGCGGCAACGGTTATAAATATAGTCTATAGTCGGCAGCCACATGACGTCACTATAGCGTAGCGCAACGAAAAGGGTTAATTACGCTTACGATAATCTTGTTATTGTTACTTAATTTTAATCTATTTTATATATATGTATATCTATCTATATATATATATATATATATATTACGCCATTAAAAATATGTTCTCATCGAATTCATTTTTATCTTTTTTTCTTTAAAAAAAAAAAAAAAAAAAAAATAAAAACAAAAGGGACTTGGAACTGACAACGCTAACAACATTGCGAGAGGAAGAGATCGCAGAGGGCGACGAGGATTCACCGTTGCGTCAAGACTTCGGCGATTTCGCCAGTTTCGAGCCTGGAAATATCAAGCACAACTTAAGTTCCCGGTTCAAGTTGGGCGAGACTTCCAGGACGTCGAAAATGGTGAAAATGACGACGCCAACGACGACACCGACCTCGAGCTCCGCCGCCGCAGCTGCTGCAGCAGCCGCCGCCGCAGTGACCGCCGCAGCAGCCGCTACCTTCCTCGAAATGAATCCCGACAAGGTACCATTGAAGGCTGTCTTCGACGAATTCGACGGTCTTTCAGGTGGCTCCTTGGCCGCAAGCAAGGACACCTTAAACCTGCCGTTCGCCGAGGATAGTTTGAAATCCTTCAGAAGTTCCCCGTACACACGTGGCAATAATTTGTCGAGGGGTAACATCGGTCAAGCCTCATCAATCGCGAGATCTATGAGTCCGCACAGCTTGATCAAACGCCACAAATTACAACACCAAATCGAACAGCTCCAACTAGAGCAGCGAGCGTTCACGGACAGTCCGGGCTCAACGAAGTCCAAATTTATGTTCCACGATTATGAGAACAGCTGCCCGGAAGAGATATTGGCAAATATCGAGAGGCAGTTCATGATAACCCAGAAAGTGGATTTATCATTGCTGGAGTCATTGGACATCGACATCGACATAGATGAGAAGGAGGAGGATAGACTCTCATCATCCAACCCCGAACATGTCAACAAACCGGATGATACACCGAAAGATCTATTTGACGGTAATAATAGATCAACGTAAATTGTGTTTAAATTAAAAAAGAAATGTGTTTTTTATAAATCGTTTTTTTTCTTCAATTCAACGAACAATTTAAGTTCCAATTTACAAAAGTGAAACTCTTATAAGTTTTAGAAAGTAACGATTAAGAATTGAGTTTGTTTCATTTTTATTTTTATACATTAATGTATGTATTTATGATGTTTATATGTATGATTATATATATATATATAATATATTTATATCTATATACACACATATATATATAGTTAATATAAATGTAACTACGTCTCAACTCCGTCTCTCTGTCATAGAATAGTAATAATAATAAAGACAATTATAATGATAATAATGGTAGTGAAATATAATAATATAATAATCATAATAATCATAATAATAATTATTGCATGTCTATATAGCCAATGATCATTCATGGTTGATCTATATGAAATCATAGATCAATCTATATATATATATAGATACTACCTTTTTTATGAGCATTTCCTGCCTGAATGTTAGAATAATAATGATAAAGAGAGAAACAAAAGAGAAATAGCAGCTGATATTATATGGCAGCAAGAGTAGAAAAAGAAATATTAGAAAAACAAAAAAAAAAAAGGAAATAATAGTAATAATAGTGATAGTGATAAAAAAAAAAGAATTATTATTATTAATAATAATAATATAATAAAAACGATAATAATAATGATATTAATGAAAATGATTAATATCACATATATATCAATTATCAATAATATGAAAAGAAGGGAAAAAAGAAATTAAAAAGAAAAAAAAGAAATAAAAAGAAGAAAAATACAAAAAGAAAAGAAAAGGAAAATCGAGATAATAATCATAATCGTATTATAATATCATTACTCTCAGCTCGAATAAATCAAATATTAATGATAAATAAAGAATTTCACGCAGTGTGTGTACGTGCGTGTGTGAGTCTGATTAAAACAGTTTTTAACCAAAATGGTGGATTAGATCGACTACCGCGTTGGTACGACATTTTTTTTCTTCGCAAACGAAGAGATTCAAAAGGAGAATATGAATTAATATCTAATTGCCATTTTGTTTTATATCAATCTTTATCAATTATTAATTATTAACTATTAATTTTCATTCTATTCATTTATTTTCATTCATTCAATGAATGATTAATAGGGATCAAATATAATATATTATTACTATTATTATTATTACTATTATTATTATTTTTTATTATTATTATTATTATGATTTGTTTGTCTTATAGAAAAAAAAAAAAAAAAAAATCGCACTATGTAATTGCGATTGTCACTATTATTACTTTTATTATATTATTATTATTTTATTATTATTATTATTATATTATCCATTATTATTATTTCTATTACTATTATTCTTATTACTATTATTTCTATTATTATTATTATTTTTATTTAATATAAATATTTATACTACACAGAGGAATCGTTCAGAATGAATATATATTATATTAAGTGAACGTTCCTTTAACTCGTAATTTATGAATTTTTAATCGAGCTTTTTCTTTTCCCAATAAATATATAAGTTTGTTTTCCAATAATTTTTTTTTTTTTTGTATATATTGCATATGTACAAAGAGCACACATACAAACACACACACACACACACACACAGTTTCTGTCTTAAAAATTAGATTCTTTCATTTTCATTATATTCAATGTATTTACGTACGTACGCGTGTATATAGGTCTGTATTCTCAATGCATATATCTATAATATTTATATGTATATATATATTTAAGTTGGTAAGATATGATCTTCGTTGTTACTATTTATTTATTCTTTTCTTTTTTTTGTATTTATTTTTTGCTTTCTTGCAAGTAAAGCGTTGATCAAATACGAACATTTTTTTAAAAATGTATGTATATATATATATATATATGCATTGAGAAATACCAGACCTATATAATGAAAATGAAAGAATTTAGTTTTTAATACAGAAACTGCATTTCCAATGCGGAACTTCTTTTTTCTTTTTTTACTTTTTTCCCCTCTTATATAGTTCCTTTTTGATAAGATTTTTTTTTTCCGTTTATAGACTCTCTCTCTCTCTCTCTCTCACACACACACACACTCACACACACAAACACACGCGCGTGCGCGCGCTTTCAATATCATCCTATACCTAGAAGTATACACAATTATAGACGTAGAGTAACGTAGAAATCGCATTTGTAATGTAGTTTTTTTTTTTTTTTTAAAAAAAAGGGAGAGAGAGAAATATATATATATATATATATATATATATATATATATATATATGTATGTATGTATGTATGTATACTTTCACATACATACGTGTAAATAATTTGTGCAATTTACACAAAAAATATTTATTATTATTACTATTATTTATATGCTATTAGAATAATATTACTTATTATTATTTTTATTATATATATTAACTATTATTATTACTATTATTATTTTATTATTATTATTATGACTCATTAAATAAAATATATATATATATATATATGTAAGGGAAAAGGAAATAATAGTTAGCTCGTGCAATAGCATAATTATTATATCGCGATATATGCTCGTCTTAACGTCCTACTATACTACTACTATAATAACTATTATTCTATTACAACAACTATTACTATTATCACTATTACTACTATATTTCTCAAATATGCTTGTAGTAAAATGAAAAAAGGAAAATAGCAAAAGGTTTAAAACTATTTTCCTCGGTGCTAAAATGATGATGTTCGGAAGAAAAAAAAAAAAAAGTAGAAGTATCAATGAAAAAGGGAAAGAGAATCGATTATTATAAAATAATAATAATAATTTATAATAATGATATTATTATTATTATTATTATTTTCTAACGTCGTTCCGTACAAATGATATATATATATATATATATATATATATATATATATATATATATATATGCACACACACACACACACACACATATACACACAAACAAAATACATTTATTCGGAGGCATTATTGTGCTTCTTTTGATTTAAAATGAGAGAACGTAGACTGTCTTAGCCCCCTCCTACCCTCCCTCCTAAGTCATCCGCCCCCCGCCCGTCACGACCCCCTATTCCGATGAGAGTGAAGATTGATGATCGATAAAAATCAATTAATATCTGATCAATTATTATTAACGATTTATGAAATAATTAATTAAATAAGTAAACAAATAAGATTAAGAGGGAAGAAAATAAAAATGGAATAATAATTTATTGCGATTGTGGAACAATTTGATTGTTAAGTTAGATGATTATTATTAATTAATAGATTAATTAATTAATCAACCAAACAAGCAAACCAGCAAACGAAACAAAAAAAAAAAAAGAAAAACAACAAATAAAATAGTTAAATTAATAAATAAGGAAGAGAGGTATACGAAACTGAACGAATATTTTCTAATGTAATTTAAAATGGATTTAATTTTGTAATTTGTATTTTTAATTGACGAAATTCAAAAAGTACACACACACACACACAACATACATACGTGCTAAAGAAGTTTAATCAATTAGCATCTTATCTCTCTCTCTTTCTCTCTTTCTCTCTCTCTCTATCTTTCTCTGACACATATACATGAATATATATATATATATATAAGTATAAATAAACACGTTCCTCTTATCACAAATTAAAATAATAAGTGTAACAAAATGGATATGACTAAGACAAGGGTAATAATATATAAATCATGTTCGTTCCAGTAATCGAGTCTAATCGTGACGAGATCAATATTAATAATAATGGTAATAAAAATAATTAGAAAATAATTAATAATTTATTATTATTATTATTATGATCATATCGTTTTGTATTTAATCACGTCTTTCTCGTCGTGCAGACTATTTTAGTGTATTAATTTAAATCTATTTAAAATAAAGAAACGATTTAAATAAAAAATGTATCAGTATCGACCTAAACTAGAAGAAACAAAAAAGAAAATTAATAATTAATTAAATAAGATAAGATAAGATAAAGGGTACCTATATAGTATATATATATATATATACTATTAATATAATATTATTAACTGGTTCTACATCCGTCTGTTTATGTGTGTGTCTCTTATATCTATCGTCTATCTATGATGATGTCGATAGATGTTCGCGCGCGCGCACGTCTGTTCAATGTTATATCTTGGTGTTGTGTATGTATGTTTATGTGTATATGTTATATGTGTATATGTTATATGTGTATGTTATATGTGTATATGTTATATGTGTATATTTTATATGTGTACGTGTATATGTGATACGCGCGTTATAAAAACGCTTTATGGATTATTAATCGTACATCGTTGTTGTTCATTACATTGAAAGGATATATATATATATATATATATATATATATATATATATATATATATATCCTTTAAACACATTATTGGAATGAAAAAAAAAAAAAAGAAAAAAGAAGGAGAACAAATATTTTTTATTTGGCTTATCTATTTCTTTTTTTGTTTTTTATATATTTATATATATATGTGTGTGTGTGTGTGTATGTTTAGTTCAATCAATCATATTCGTGTACTCTCTCTCTTTCATACATATTACATAGATGTTTCTCGTTAGAAAGACAAATAAAAAACAAAACAAAAGAAGTAGAGAAAAGGAAGAAAAAAACTAATAATATATGATCGGTGTACTTATTTAAAATGGCGGCTAACGAGCTTTCCATTTCTTCTTTCTCTTTCGTTAATTCAATTTTTGTTTGTTTCTTCTTTTTTTTTTTTCTCTCAATATTTCTTCAATACTTCTTTCAATATTCTTTCAATATTCTTTCAATATTTCTTTCCACATTAAATATAACAAAATAATTATTATTCACGTTCGAATTAATATATGTGTAGCGTTAAAAGAGGAAGAGAAAAGGAAAGTTAGAAAAAAAAAAAATAAAAAAAAATAAAAAGAATAATAAAAAAAAGTAAATTCATTTGTCATCGGAAGACAAGTAGGAAATTTTTGTTTTAAATAAAAAGGAATTAAAAAAAAAAAAAAAAAAAAAAAGGAAAGAAGCCGGGAAATTACACAATTAATTATGATCGATGTTAATTAATGATCGAACGAAAAAGAAAAAAACAAAAAAAAACAAAAAGAAATTGTGTCGCCCAAAAAGAAAAAAAAACAAAGAAAAGAAGGGAGAAGAAATAGAATATATATATTTAAATATAAAATAAAATAAATTAAAGAGAAACAAAAAAAGAAAAACAGAAAAAAAAAAAACAATAAGAGAAAGCCTCGCTCGTATTATGAAGTATTCTGAATTCTATGAAAATAAAAAACTGAAAGATTTAAAACGCTTAAAAACACATACACAAACAAATACACACACACACGCACACACATACACGCACACGAGCACATATACATAGACACATAAAATGAAACAACTCAATCATACGTATTTAAACAACTATTTATGTCTTATTAATAATAAAGTGATAGAAGAACGATGTAAGATTTAACTAGAAAGAAATGTTTCCTAAATATTAATAAACGTGTCATTTGGTGTTTCTTGTTTCGTATATATATATATATATATATATATATATATATATATATATATAAAACGAAACACAATGTCGTCATTAAATAAGAAAAAAAAAATAAATATCTATTAAATAAAAATAATTAATTAATTAATTGTTAAGGATAACGATTAAGATAATAACAGGCCTGTGGTTCCGTAGTCCCGTACTATATATATGTATATTATATATTTATAATAGTAAGATATATATATATATTTTTTTATATATATATATATATATATATATATATAATATGGGATTATATATGTAGTACCTACATAAGATTAGTGGGAATGTGTGTCGTGTATGTTTCTTCGTATATATGTACATACGTACGTTTCTATGTATGTGTATTTGTTAAGTGTGTCTATCGAATTACATTTAACAACATTTAACGATTGATCTAAAAAGTTTTTTAATATCCTTAGATCAATCGTAATTGTTTGTCCCTCTTCTCTTTCTTTTTTTTTTTTTGTTGTTGTTGTTGTCGTTACTCCTGTATTCGTCAAATCCTTTCACAGATAATTAATTTATTAACATTCATTGTTAAATGTAATTCGATAGACACACTTAACAAATACACATACATACAAACGTACTTATTTATTTTATTATTATTATTATTATATATATATATATATATATATATAATAATTTTTTGTTATCTCTTTCTTCTTATTTATAATACTTTTCTCTAATTATGATTTATATATTTATATATTTATATATATATTTTTTTTTATTTTTAATAATTTAAACATTTTAGTGAACAAAAAATTCGTCACACAAATGAGTTATCTAAACGATCAATAAGTTTACTTTCTTTTTCCATTCTATTTTCCTTCGAATTAAATACAAAATTTCGATCGTAAAATTAATATGATATTAATAATAATAATAATTATAATAATATTAATAAATGTTAATGAATAATACAATTGATACTAATGATAAATTATGATCAATTGCGAAACGATTTAAAATTCTGTCTGAATATATCGAAACGAAAATTGATGTGTCAATCTAAAAAAAAAAAAAAAAAAAAAACAAAAGAAGAAAAAGAAAAAAAAAAAAAAAGGAAAATGAAAAAAGGAAAAAAAAAGTAATAAGAAAGTCTCTTCGAAATAATACGAAAAAAAGAAAAAAAAACGAATATATGTTACTTATAGGTACATATGTGTGTGTGTGTGTGTGTGTGCGCGCGCGCGCGCGTTTACTTGCACGTACGTCCAGTACGTTGATTTTTGTCGAAGAACAGACGTTTTCTCTGCCCTGTCATCTGTGTGTTTCTCTCTCTGTGTGTACGTAGAGGGTGTCCTACGTGTTCTCTATGTGTGTATTACGTGTGCTCGTCCATAATTTAACGACGGGCGCGCATATTTTCCTAATATTTATTTTTTTTGTACATACGATTATTTTCATATTTATTTATCAAATAAATATCTTTCGATATGCGAGTTTTAAAGGACGAAATAAAAGAGAAAAAGAAAAAAAAAGAAAAAGAAGAAAAGACGACACAACGATCTCTCATTGCTGTACCGTAAATAATAATAAATGAATGATAACGATAATAATATTAATAATGATAATAATAATTCAAAGTGGAGAATAAAACAGAGAAAAGAAAAAGAAAAAAGAAAACAAAAGAAAATTTAATGTTTTTTCCAAATAATTCAATGAATGTTTAAATGTAGAAATGGATGTATAAATAAATAATTTCGATTTACAAGTGATATTTGAGAGAATGTAATCCTCTATTTCCTTCTCTCTCTCTCTCTCTCTCTCTCGATGTAATAATAAATGTAATATTAATAAAACTATAATTATGTGTCGCAAACAAGGAACAATTAAAATACAACTAACTATTCCCACAACCTTTTTCCTTTTATAATCCCGAACGAGTAGTCGAACGAGTTATATCTCGTTAACAATTTTTTTTTCATCCCTCTTCCTCCCTCCCTCCCTCCCTCCCACCCTTCCTTCCTTTCGTTTTTTTCTTTCCCTAAAAAAAAAAATACGAATACGGAAGACTAAAAAACTAAAAAAAAGAAAAAAAAGATTATGACAATACCAAATAATTCCCGACCACGATCGGTCCGAATTAGTTTAGTCAACAACATTCGATTTTATACACTGACGTCAGAAAGGGGTTGTACTGTGGGTGGTGGTTTGGTGCAAAGGGTGATGGTGAGGATAGTATGAGCCCCATCCACTCACACTCCCTCCCTCTCTCTTTCCGTACACCCATTGAAAATAAAGTTGCGACTTTAATTCATATTTTTAATACGCGTTTGTCGCCTAAGTCGATCCTATGCTTTGAGATAATGAGAGATAGATAGAGATAGAGAGAGAGAGAGAGAGAGAGAGAGAGAGAGAGAGAGAGAGAGAGAGAGAGAGAGAGAGAGAGAGAGAGAGTGAGAGAGAGTGAGAGAGAGTGAGTGAGAGAGATAGAGAAAGGTGGTGAACAGCCTTTTAAGTATTCGAAGAATGTTTATATCGAAAAGTCATGCTCAAAAATAAGATCGTTAGGATGGGTTGAACCTGTACCTATATACCGTTACTACCTACACTACCTGTTCCTCAGAACATCATCATCATCATCATCATCATCATCATCATCATCATCATCCTACGACGTTAACCATATCTCTTTCTCGCTACGTTTATTTCATGAAGACACAACCCGTGATTTCTTTAATTTATTAGAGAATAACACCGTCTATTCGTTTCCTAACGTATTTTTTTTGTCCCTCGTATTTCGATTCAGTTTTGCATCGTCAATTATATTTTTCTTTAGAATCGATCACTCAATACCGCAACTCGAGCGATATACTTCAAATATAATTAAATTTATAATTATGATATATTTTGAATATAATTTAATTTAGTTGTTGTAATTTTTTGATATAAGGCGATGTATTTTCGATACTTTTCTTTTCGTCTCTTTCTTTCTTTCTTTCTTTCTTCTTCTTTTTTTTTTTTATTTTATTTTATTTTTTTTTGTTTTATCAATCACCGCACGTCACATTAACGCCGATTGGATATCGACGTACTTGACAAAAAATAATGACAGATAATCTCGTCGATACGTGAAAATGATTTTTGTTTCCTCCCCCTCCCCTTCCCGCCCCTCCCTTCGTTTCATCGTACAGGAAAAATCTCTTACATACCAAAGTTCTATTTCGTATTACTAAATCGTTTTTGCTCCTCGTTCGTCGACAAGATGCGATTATTATTTCCTTTTCTCTCCTTGATCGAAATCGTAATGACACGAATGGAAGTCATTTTCTCCCTTTTTTTTTTTCTTTCAAAATTAACCTTATAATTATTACATTCTTTTTTTTTTTTGTTTTCTTTTGACACGTAAAATTGTTATTAGGAGGCGATAATTTTCGATGCGAAAAAAATTGCATCGATTGTTATTCGATTAAAAAATTTGTTGTTTTCCAATCAATTTTTCGAAGTACGCAGATTATTATTTCTTTTTTTTTTTTTTTTTCTTTTTTTCAAATTATAGAATCGATTATTAGGTATGAAAATTCGATCGCAATTACGATCGATTGTGTTATAATAATGACGATTATTGTAATTGTTATAAAGTCGCAAAGAAATTTTTTGCCGATGATCGAAATTAAATGCCGTGAATCTTTTTTTTTTTTTTTTTTGTTTTTACGATATATATGTATATGTATGTATGTATGTATTATCTGTACATATTATCAGTTGAACTTTATCGAGAAGGTAACGATGCGTGTTACATCACTATAATTTATTCACGGTTAAAACGATAGTATCTATCTAGGTCTACTTATTCGTTTACTTGTACCACTTACCGGTTCATCGAGCATACGGGCACATCGTTATCAGCTTGTAATATCGATATACATGTGTGTTTGTGTGTGTTTAAAATATATATAAAATTGATATCGTCTATGAATATTTTAATTGGATAACACTAACGTGACCCAGATAAAGTATTTTTATCAATTAATATATATATATATATATATGTATTATCAGATTGCATGAAGCGGAATTGTAAATTATTTTTATTAGTCATTCAATATCGTAGCTCATCAAGTTTTGATTATTATCCGTGTGTAATTTAAATATTTTTGTTTTGTTTTTGTTTTTTCATTAAATACAGCATATCTTATTAACGTAAGGATATAGAAGATTCACTCGTAAATCATTCAACGTTTATTTAATATTTATAATAAAAAATAATCGTCGATATTTAATAAGAAAAAAAAAGTATATATATGTAATTAAAATTTATTTATTATAATATTAATTATTGGACGTAGTTTATTTTTTTTGGTCGAAACAATATCGATGTTTATTTCTTTTTTTTTTTTGATTTATCATAAATTCGTCACAACGTACTTATCGACTTTGATGAATATTAAAACGTAATATTATGAAATTAAAATCAATTCTCGTATTATTTTAATAATCTAAACGATTTTCAATGATATTCCCATATTTCTTCTAATCTTTCAAAATTCTTTTCAAAATTATACACCTACATAAATACATATATATATCTTTCTTTTTCTTCCAAATTTTATATAATCTTTCCTTTGAACGTAAAATTAACGTATAAACATCGAATCAACGACGATTGATCTCGTCAATAAATTTTTTTATTTTATTTTATTTTTTTTTTATTTTCCCTTTCCTTCGATCCTTCAAATCACCTTTTAAAATTACACACGTACGGATATACGTATACATACATACATATATATATATTTCTTTTTTTTGACATTAGAATTTATTTATGAATTTATCGTTGTCGAATTAAAATCTTCAGATATCTAAGATGTACGGATTATTATCATGGTGTTAGTAAAGTGGTACAACACGCATGAAGCGAACCGGTAGAGATCATTGTCCTCTTTTGCGTCGATCAAAGGAGCCTCGTCTTGGCTCGGCGAATCACCTAACACAGGCATAGTCACTCCTCACCTGCCTTCGAACTTACCTGTCGTTTGGTAAGTTCCTTCTTTTATTCCGTTCCTACGTTCCAACGTTCCATAACTTTCCATAACATTCCAACGTTCCTTAAAGTTCAATAACGTTTCTTCTTTTACTCCGTTCCAAAGCTCCAACGTTCCTTCGTTCCATAACGTTCCAACGTTCCATGACGTTCCAACGTTCCAACGTTCCATAACGTTCCAACGTTCCATAACGTTCCAACGTTCCATAACGTTTCAACGTTCCAACGTTCCATAACGTTCCAACGTTCCATAACGTTCCAACGTTCCAACGTTCCAATGTTCCAATGTTCCAATGTTCCAACGTTCCTTCTTTTATTTACTCCGTTCCCTACGCTCCTCTACGTTTCGCTCAATCATCATCAACTCATTTTC
>OU426866.1:4358101-4375601 GCA_911387685.1 Dolichovespula media
GGCCAACGACATTCCGGATCAGAGAGATCATCGTAAGACCACCACCGATGATGACGACAACGACGACTATGACGACGACGTTGATGACGACCCCGATGATTACGACTCCGACGACTATGACGATGACGATACTGACGACGCTGACGTTAACGCTGACGACTTTGACTACGACGTTTTTAATGGCAACGACGATGACGTTGACGTTTGGAACGTATCATTAAAACACAAATTAGGAATAATGGAAGTTGTCAAGGGAACGGTGAAAGAGGATTTTGTTACGGTGGTGAGCGTGGGCAGTCAATTGGCCAATGAAAACTTTGTTACTGTGTTATCGATCGGTAATGGTAAAAGGGATGACGAAATTTTATCAACGACGACGACAACAACAACAACGACAACAACGACAACAACGACAACGACAACGACGTCATCATTATCGTCATCAACGACAAACGCGACGACGTCGGCTACGACTGCAACGACTGCAACGACCACCGGGTGTCCAACTACAGCGCCGACAAAATTGGTCAACGGCCTTGCGGAATGTCATTTGGAGGAAGAGGTCGAGGTTTACAGGTTGCCGGGCGAACGTTTGGGATTCGGATTGAAGTTCGAAGGCGGTAACAAGACTACTGAACGAGTTAGAAGATTATTTGTACAGAGTTGCGCGGAACAGAGCCCGGCCAGTAGGGCAAAGTGTTCTTGGGGTACTTTGGGCGAGGGTGACGAGGTAAGCTATACATACACTCCCCTTTATTTCATTTTAATTCTTTTTTTGTCTATAATTATCTCTCGAGATATTGATCGATCGACACTCGTTAACCTATTGACCGTGTAAACCCTATTTAAAAAAAAAAAAAAAGAAAAAAAAAAAGAAAATAATCGAACAAATAAACGAACCTACAAGAGAGTCCATTTACCCTTACGTAAAAATTGTAAGGGTTGATAGATTCAAAAAAAAAAAAAAAAAAAAGAAAAAAAGACAAAACAAATGAAAAGAAAAGAAACGAATAAAATTGTATTGGGTTGGCAACTAAGTGATTACTGATCTTGTCGATAGATTCTTATTTAAAACCCGCAATGACTTAATCGCCAAGCCAATATTACGTTAAATCGTGATCGCATTACGATTATTATGTCGTATGAACGATGAACAATGAGATAACCGAGAGGATTTTCTCGAAGGTAGATCAAATTAGAAAAATAGAAAAATGAAAAAACAATTCGAAAAGGATTTTACAGAGGGAATAACGAAAGTTTATCATTCTTTTCAGGTATTATCGATAGACGGTGTACCGGTGACGCACATGACTCGTCTTGATTGCGTGAGAAGATTGAAGGAATCCCAATTGGTGATCAGATTGATGGTTAGATGTCGCGGTGCTCTCAGACCTGAAGTCGTGAGTGCGGAAAGAAAAGCGGCAGCCGCAGCCGCAGCCGCAGCCGCAGCAGCTGCCGCGGGAATAACGACGACTACTGCAACAACAACGACGACGACGACAACAACGACGACAAACATTAATGGCGACAAAAGGAACAAAATACCACCTGAATTACCGTCCTTGCCGCCACCTTGTCCACCACCCGTGCCACCGAGAAAATTGAGACAAACGGCACGTGGCTTGGCCGACGGCGAGGCCAATCCAAGTCCAGTTAAGAAGAGGTCACCGAGCAACGTCGTTATAACGGGTGATACAAAGATAATTAACGTCGGTCCGAAGGAATCGTCGTTGTCGTTGTCGTTGTCGTTGTCACCGTCGTCGTCCGCAGCCAAGACTACGACCAACGACAATGCGTCCAAACAATCCTCGCCGGATCTCGCCAAATCGAAACAGGTTGTGCACGATGCTTTACGATACGTCCGATCGATCGATCGATCGATCGATCGATTTCCCAAAACAAAAAAGAAGACACGAAAAAGGAAAGAATGATTCAATCGCTAGATCGAATCAATTCGATCCCGAGATCATCATTTCCTTTCAATTTCAATATTCAATTTCTCTCTTAAATTCAATTAAATTTATCCGATTAAATTATTACGATCGCGATTGTATTTCGAATTGGAAGAGGGATTCTTCCTTTTTCCTTTCTTCTTTTTTTTTTTTTTTTATTTGTTTTCTCTTTTTCCTTTTTTGATTGAAAAATTGATTTTCGATTTGTCACGTTGAATCGTTACGATCGAAATGTAAAACGCGGGATCGGACGAAGGAGATTCGTCTGTATTGTCGACTGCGCAAATGTGTTACAGAGTACGAAGTTGAATTCGATCGATCGACGTGGCCAAAAGAAAAAGAAACAAAGAAAAAGAAAAAGAAAGAAAGAAATTCTACGGAAAAAATCCAACGACGATAAGAATAAATCGATTAATTGATTCGTAGGAGCCACCGGAAGCGATGGTTTATTTGGACGCCCGATCCCAATGCGGTTCCACGCAAGGTAGCAGCACGTCCGATGACACGGGTAGTTCGATGTCAACCGTGGTCGATAGATTTTCGAGTTCCGATCGAGTATCGACGATCTCGACTACGTCTACGGCTTCGACAGGATCCGAGCAACAGCAACAGCAACAGCAACAGCAACAGCACCAGCAACAACAACAGCAACAGAATCAACAGAATCAACAGCATCAACAACAGCAACAGCAACAACAGCAACAACAACAGAAACAACAAACGACTATATGTTCGTTCGAACAATTGGAACGTGAATTGTCGTCTAGCCATCCACCGGATTATTTGTTACGCAGGCTTGCGAGTTCGGAAGCTGTCACGCACGTGGAGTCACGTGGTGAGGTCGAAAGGATAACTGCCGTGGTAGCGCCCAATACGGTTTTGATAGAGGAGACAATAGCACTGCAACCGCCATTGAGCTTTCAGGATGCACCGTTGAGTTACGGACACGAGTCCATACCCGATTTGTTTTACGCGGCAGATTTGGCGGCAGATTCGACGACGCACTTTCGGCCGATCAAGGATGACGCCGATATGGTCGAACGGGTGGTTAACAACGAGGACGACGGTGATTTGGATGAGGAGAACGAACAACAACAACAACAACAACAACAGCAGCAGCAACAACGACGACGACGACAACGACGACAACAGCAACAACAACAACAACAACAGCAACATTTGCTGCGTCCAACGCCAAGGGAAAAATCTCCGCCACCTTTGCCAGCGAGAAATCACGTCAACCGGATCAACGTGACCAATCAGCAACGTTCGATAACCGTTAATAATCTCGAGCCAATCGTCGTCGATCTGTCGGATAATAACGACGATTTACCCGTATTGCCGCCCAAACCGTTGCCACGTAAGGATGTCAAAGGTAGAAGAAAGAGACCGCCACCCCCACCTCCACCCCTACCACCCCCGCCACCGCCGCCACCACCACCACCACCACCACCACCAGGGCCATCAGAGCCAACACCGCAACTTTTACCAAGGAGAGAACTTTCTTGTACGATCGCGAACGAGCCTAAAATCGATTCGACGACGATCGATGATAACTCGACGTACGATTTTGACGATACTAATTACGATCGTCACGAGGTAACCAATAAAGTTTTAGAGATCATTGAGATTAGAAAGGCGAGGGCGTTCTCCCCGAACAAAGATATCGTTAGAACGTACGAGTCTGTCGTCAAAGTTTTAGACGATGATCGATTCAACGTTAACGACGATCTCGTTACTACTACGATCGTCGACGATGATCGTTCGAGAAAAGAGATTAAAAGGAAGGGGCAGAGGGAGGAGGAGAAGGAAAAGGAGAAGGAGAAGGAGGAGGGGGAGGAGGAGGATGACGACGATGTTGTCGATGACGATGACGATGACGACGATGATTCCTTCAAGGACGCTGTTTCCTTGAAGATCAATGACGTCGTTGTTATTAACGATAATGCGATCTATCGCGAGAGCGAGGACGACGAAACTTATAGATCATTGGATGAGGTTAACGATGATCTAAGAAAGAACAGCGTGGATCGCGTATTAACCGATGACGACGATCCAGTGATCGTACAGGACGATGATAGCACGGACGAGAGCGACGACGGCGATTACTATTGGCAATCTAATCTCGCTACTATAGGCGAAGAAGAAGAGACCAATTCTTTGGAATATGTTTCTTTGTGAGTTTATGATCTTTTTTTCGATCAGATCGATAAAATCGATCGAATTAAAATTTGGTTTTTATTTGTCTTTTGTTTCTTCTTTAATTTTAAACCTTTATCGTTATTGTTATTGCTATCGTTGTTGAAATAATTAACGTTGATTAATTTCGATAATATTTATCGATCTTAATTTGCAATATGAATCGTGTCGTATTGTACAAATGTTATACAATGATTACATTGATTATTAATTAATCAATTAATAGATATTGATTACTGATTAATCGATTGCGTTAATTTGATCGATCTATTGCGATTATTCATCTAACGACGCCTGATATATCCGACGATGCCTGATATATCCGACGACGCCTGATATATCCGACGACGCCTGATATATCCGACGACTATTTTATCAATTCGATTAATTCATTGAATTTTTATCAAGGTATTGAGACGACGTGGTCCGAAAAATGATCGTGTAATTTTAATAAACAAGAAAAAAAGGAAGAGAAAAAAAAATTAGAAATAGAATATGGCGACGCATTTCTAATCTTTACGCGTGTATCTAACGACGTGCAAAGCAACATTTACATTACCGTCCGTTGTCTGTTTAGAGAGAAAAAGATAGAGGACGAGGGCAAAGAGATCAAGGACTTAAGGAGATCGAACGAGATCAAAATGGATGACCTCGAAAACGGTAAGAAAAAAAGAAAATATCGAAAAATCATTTTCACTGAGACTAATTATATATCTTATCTGCGCTATAATCGATCTCGGGTATTTTATTTTTATTTTATTTTTTTTTTTTTTTTTTTCCTTACGATTAGAAAGATCATCACCGTTGTAATATTATTTAATATGCTACGTGTATAGAAGAAGAAGAAACGAAAAAGAAAAAGAAAAAGAAAAATGAAAAATGAACAATGAACAATGAAAAAAAAAACGTGCAATTAAATCGAAATGACGTCAAACGTTAGAAACATATATATATATATATATATATATATATATATATATATATATATATATATATATATATATATAGTTATTTATTTATATACAAATATTTCGAAAAAAAATTTCTCAAATACGACTTTCACCTTTCAAACTGTATACCACGCGTTCTATTATTCATCTTCAATATTAACATTTATCCATTATTATTATTATTATTATTACTATTATCATTATTATCATTATTATTTTTATTATTACTATTATTATTATTATTATTATTATTATTATTATTATTATTATTATTATTATTATTATTATCTTTTCTTTTTCCTTTTTCATTCTTCTTCTTCTTCTTTTTTTTTTTATTTATTACATTTAACAAATTCCACATCTCCTACTTTCTACTTGTTAAGAGCCCATTAGACAATTGTCTATAAGATACCCACATCTATATGTTGAATCAATATGAACGTACATACATACATACATACATACATACATACATACATACATACATACATACATACATACATACATACATACATACAAACAAACATACATATTTATATGCATACATACATTGTTATACGAGCGTCTCGTTATTTAAGAAGGAAAAAGCTATCGATCATCCCCCCCCCTCTCTCTCTATTTTTTTTCTTTTCCCTTTTTCTTTTTTTTTTTTTTAATTCTTTGCGAATTAGACGTTTCGCAAAGAGAGATGGATAGATATAGACAGATATAGATAGATAGATAGATAGATAGATAGAGAGAGAGAGAGAGAGAGAGAGAGAGAGAGAGAGAGATAGTTTATGATTCTTACTCGAGCGACTTCTTCTCGTGGGCGTAGAACTCGACGAATGACGAAGGCACGATCGAAAGGAAACATTACTCGATCTATCTTCGAGTTCTGTTCTCTTGCATAGAGAATTTCTTCCACCATCTAAAGGGTGCGCCCCTTTAACACGCCTTTGTCTTTATTCCAAACTCACTATCTCTTTCTATCGTTCTCACTCACTCACTCACTCACTCACTCACTCCCTCCCTCCCACCCTCCCTCTATCCATCTTTCTCACTCGCTCCCTCTATTTATCTCTCTCTCTCTCTCTCTCTCTCTCTCTCTCTCTCTCTCTCTCTCTCTCTCTCTCTCTCTCTCTCTTTTTCTTTCTTAATATATCGCGTAACCTTTGCGTTTTGTAAAGTGCGTTGAGTGGGTGTGTATACCGGCTGTCCTCGTTCTTGCAAATGTTTTCCTTTGATTATTTTCTCTCTCTCTCTCTCTCTCTCTTTCCATTCTCCCTCTCCCTCTCTCTCTCTCTCTCTATTTTTTTTAAATATTTTTTCTACCTTTTGTTTTACCTTTTCGTTTTTTCGTTAACTCATCGAACGATCTCAATCATAACTCTTTCTTTTTTTTATTTATTTATATTTACTTCGTCATTCCAAGAGAGAGAGAGAGAGAGAGAGAGAGAGAGAGAGAGAGAGAGAGATTTTTTAATAAATAAATGACACGTTCGTTTTAAAAGAAAATCGTATGTGTCCTTAGACACTGTGATTTAAGAAAGGAAAAAAGAAAGAATAGAGAAAAAATGTCCGTTTTTAAAAATTTGGGTCGTAATTCGCATTAATCGCGTATAAATACAGGATTCTAATAACCGGAAATTCGTATTATATACCTTAAACTCGATTGCATCAACTATAAAAGTATATTTGAGATCTCTTCGATTTTTCTTTTCTTTTTTCTTTTTTTTTTTTTTTTTCCATGAAGTTCGATACCCGTATATACACGTATGTACACATATCCACGTACATACATACATATATTTATTTATTTATTTATTTATTTATTTGATTTCATTTAATTTCATTCTTTATTATTAACAATATGAAATATGTAAATATTTATCGTTCATATATATGTGTGTATATAGATGACTTATACAAAATTATGTATATATATATATATATATATATATATATATATATATAATTAATAGGTTAAATTTAATAATTTTATTAGGTTTGTTTATGAATTAATATATATATATATATATATAATATATTATATTAATTATATATATTAATTAATATATATTATATATATAATATATTAATATATATTATTAATATATTATATTAATTATATATATTAAATATATATATATATATATATAATTAACTTTCGGCCCACCCTATGTTTATAATATTATAATATTTCTTTTTTACTTTTTTCTTTTTTGTTCTCTCTTTCAATAATATTCCATCGCAAAATAAAACGATATCGATTGAAATAACAAGAAAATATTAAACGTAATCGTTATTCTAACGATAAGGAAAAAAAAAATCTAAAAATAACCGAACAAGTGACACACGTCGGAAACGAGAGATCCTAATCTCTAATCTTATTTCCTCTCCCCTTTCCTTCTTCTCCATCACCACCACCACCACCACCACCACCACCTCCTCATCCTCCCGCTGCTGTTCCTCCCACCTCTATCTCCCCCTTACACCGTTACAATCACAACTAACCAACTAACCAACCAACCAACCAACCAACCAAACAACCAACCAATCAACTAATTTCATTTTGCAATCGACCTTTTCACGATTACGTCAGAGATATTATAAGAAGAAGGTTGAAGGAAAGGGACGAGAGGGTGGACGGTCGAGAGGGGAGGGGAGAGGTAGTGAGGGATATAAGGAAAGGAAAAGGGTGGGATCGGACAGGACGAGGAATATCCTCGTCGTTTACCACGAGGACGACGTGAACCAAAAGTCTTGAATTATACAAATTTTCAAGATGGTCGAACGCGTTAATAGTCATCGTGTGTCGACGGTGGTTGTTGACCGTGTTCAAGGTCTTATTTCAATCGTTTTAATCACCTTCCTTTTCGAGATATCTTCATATCTATCCTTTCATTCTCTCTCTCTCTCTCTCTCTCTTTATATATATATATATATATATATATATATATATATATATATATATATCTTTGTTCTTTTTCTGTCTATCTATTTCATTCACTATTTATGATTCTCACTGTCTATCTTATGTATCTATCTATTTATCTATCTATCTATCTATCTATCTATCTCACTCACGTTTTATATTATGTTCCTTTCTCTTTCTCTCTCTCTCTCTCTACATATATATATATAAATATATATATATATATATATATATATATATATATATATCTTTGCTCTCTTTTTATCTACAATATCTATTTCATTCACTCTTTATGTTTCTCCCTGTCTATCTTATATATTCATCTATCTATCTATCAATCTATCCACCTCACTCACTTTTTATTTCCATCTCTCTCTCTCTCTCTCTCTCTCTCTCTCTCTCTCTTTACGTTTCTCTCTATCTCTCTGTCCATCTCTTTCTTTCTTTCTTTCCCTCTTTCTCTCTCTCTCTCTCTCTCTCTTTCTGTCTCTCTATCTCTATCTCTCTCTCTCTGTCTTTCTATATATCCGTCTCCCTTTCTCCTTCCATCCGTCTCTTTCTCTCTCTCATAGATCTATCCGTTCGTTCGAACGGGGTATCGAAGGGACTTGGCGGCGGCCGTCGAAGTCGTCGTTCTAGTCGGAGACGGCATTCCAAAGACTAGAACCCCGAAGAGGAACGATCATCGAGTTTGTTCTCTGATACATCATCGTACTCCTTTTTGAATTCCATTTCTTTTTTTAACACCTACGACGATAGAGGGGGCGAGGGGGTTTCTATAGGGTGTGCCACATTAAAATAATCCCTCGAACGAGAGAAAATTCGTATTACAGCGCCCTCGCTGTGGCTTATTCGTTCATTTAATTTATTCCATCGAAAAGAGAGAACGAGAAAAAAGAGAGAGAGAGAGAGAGAGAACAAAAAAATTTTATATATATATATATATATATTTTTTCTTTTTTGTTTCGTTTTTTTACTTTCAAATGCAATTTTTAATTCCATAAGTACGAATAATTGTATCGGTGATTGGTACGATAAAAAGAAAAAAAAAAAAAAAAAAAAAAAAAAAAAAAAACAAGAAAAGAAAACGACAAAAGAAAAAAAATCGAGAAGAAAAATCGCACGTCGTATTCGTTAAATTCGTTGTAAGAAATTAGAAAAAAAAAAAAAAAAAAAAAAAAAAAAAAAAAAAAAAAAAAAAAAAAAAGGAAAAAGAAAAATAAAAAAAAGGGACAAAATGTGATCGACACAGATACACTTCGTTTGATGAATATATTCCGAGCGATTGGAAAAAAAAAAATAAAAAATAAAAAATAAAAAAAAAGACCTCGAGTACCAACCCGTTCGAAATTATTACTATGATGATATTAATGATTTAAAAAAAAAAAAAAAATAAAAAAATAAAAAGAAAAAGGGAAGAATCGAAAGAGAAGGAAAGGTCAAACAAAAAGGGAATTGGAAGGAAGGAAGAAAGGAAGGAAATTGAATCGCAGACATTGTAGTGATCGAACGAAAGATAAGAGAACGAAGAGTAAGAAGATAAAAGGAAGAAAAGAGAAGGGAAAGAAAAAGAGAAATAAAAAAGAAGGAGAAAGAAAGTACGAGAAAGGAAGAAGAAAAATTATTCAATCGTACACTTCGACGATTAATCAATTATCCAATTATTTCAATCCCTGTTTATATCAATCAACCCATCCATCCATCCATCCATCCATCTATCCATCTTCGTCTCTATCTCTATCTCTATCTCTATCTCTATCTCTATCTCTATCTCTATCTCTGTCTCTGTCTCTATTTGTCTCACTCCGCACTATAAAGAAAAAAAAAAAAAAAAAAAAAAAAAAAGAAACCAGAAGAACGAAACAGAAAAAGAAAGAGAATTAAATAGCGAATAAGTAATAACATTAAACGAATAATTTGACGGATTGAAGAATTGAACCGATCAATGAATTATAGTTTATTGAACGTTGAAAACGTTTTGGTGTTGACGTTAATAGAGCGAAGGAGGGGAGTGAGGGGAAAAAGAGGAAATGACGTTCACGATGTTCGAACGTTAAACCTTCTCCTTCTCTCTCTCTCTCTCTCTCTCTCTTTAGACTGTTATCCAAACGGAAGAGATCGGTAACGCAAATTAGATCCTTAAGCGATTGAATGCACCCCGCTAGTAGGTGGTTGACTTCCTCGCTTCGGTAGCCTTCGACTCGGGCAAAGATCGCATCGCATTGAGAAACCGGTCGTCTTACTTCCGAAGAAGGCACCGATGCATCCTCTCTCTTTAAAGAGAGAGAGAGAGAGAGAGAGAGAGATAGAGATAGGGAGATCGTGATCGAGTAATGGTCGTGCATACCGACGTTGTACATACAATTAATTTATGCGATCGAACGAGAAGAAACTTTGGATCGCGTCAACGCGTTCTGAAATCGATCCATCTTTCTCTTTCCTTTCTTTTCTTCTTTCTATTTATTTTCTTTTATTTTATTTTTTTTCTTTTCTTTTTTTTTTTTTGGTTTTCGTTTTCGTTCTCGTTCCCGTTCCTGTTTTTCCCTTCGGTTGTTTTTTCGTTCCGTTCCATTCCGTTCCGTTCCGTTCCGTTCGTTTTTTTTTTTTCGTTCCGTTCGTTTTTTTTTTCGGTTCGTTCGTTCGTTCGGTTTCTTTTTTGTTCGTTCGTTTTTTCCTTTCTTTCTTTCTTTCTTTCTTTCTTTCTTTCTTTCTTTCTTTCTTTCTTTCTTTCCTCTTTCTTCTTTCTTCTTTTTTCGTTTTACTTCAGTATACTTTACCTCCCTTCCACCCTTTGTCCTCGTTTTATTTTATTTCGCAATTTTTTGTTTTGTCTTTTAATTCTTTGCTTTTCGTTATATTTTACTCTATTTTATTTTGATTTCATTTCATTTCATTTCATTTCATTTCATTTCATTACGTTTCATTACGTCATATTATTTCTTCTTTCATTCATGCGTTCGTTTTTGTTTTTTATCCTTTTTCTTTTTATATATATATATATATATATATATATATATATATTTTTCTACTTCGTAATTATCAATCGTTTCATAATTTCATTTTAGTTTTAATTTTTGTTTATCGACGTTTATGCTCGACTATCTCGATTCGAGCAAAATTTTTCTTTTTCATTTTGAATTTGTTACGTTTTCATTTTGAATTTGTTACGTTTCATTCCATTTGATTTTCTCCCTTTCTTTCTATTATCGTTTCATCGTATCGAACGAGAATCGATACGTCGATTAGTATATCAATTTTTCTACACCTACCCCGCTCCCCACCCCTTCGTTATCCTCACTACTCGCTTTGATTCAATCCTAAATAATATTTGTCGATTTACTCGCAACACAATTATTTCATTTTCGTTTTATTTATATCTCGTATAATTAATTTGTCATCACACACACACACACACACACACACACACACACACGCGCGCGCGCGCGCGCGTATTTCTCTTTCATCCATTCAATCAAATAATTTAAAAATAAATACGAACGAAATTTGAAAACTCTTTACCTCCTCTTAATACGACCCATCTATCGATTATTATTTCGACTGGTTTAACGTATTCGATTCAAAAAAATAAAAAAAAATAAAAAAAAATAAAAAAAAAGAAAAAAAAAAGAAAGAAAGAAAAAAAAATACAGGACAACCAAAACCAAACAAAACAACCAAAATGTAAAACATTATTTAATTCGTGTATCTATTCTACGATCGATCGATCGATTTATTTTATTTATTTATATCACACAATGTAATTATCTCACTTAACGATGGATATCGACGGACACTAATAAGCACACACACACACACACACACACGTACACGTACACGTACACGTACACATATATACACGCCCGCGCCGGAGTACGAAAAGAAGAAGAAAAAAAAGAAAAAAGAAAGAAAGAAAAAAGAAAATAAAAGAAGATACGCTCGATCATCGTCCGGATAATCTGGTAAATCGTGATAAAACGCTAACGATCGATTTCATAGAAAATATTCTTTTTCTTTTTTCTTTTCTTTTTTTTTTCTTGCAAAACGGGGACGAAGATAAAAGAAAGGATAAGTAGACGATAGAAAGAAAGAGAGAGAGAGAGAGAGAGAGTCGTATATCATCGATAATAACACGTCGCGTATCATCGAGGATTCTACGGATGCCGCCGATCTCTCTCGCTAATCTACCACTACTGGTTTCTAATATCTAAAATAAACACGAGGGTCCATAGATATTACGAAGACACCCCTTTTCCACCCCACCTCTCTCTATCTCTCTCTCTCTCTCTCTCTCTCTCACTCTCTCTCTCTCTCTCCCTCTCGCCCTTTATTCCACCTCATTTCGTTCAATCCCGACTGCATGGGAATTTCAAGGGAAGAAGTTGACGAGAAGGGAGAAAAGAAAAAAAAAGAAAAGAAGAAAAAAAGAAGAAGAAGAAGAAGAAGTAAAGAGGAAGAAAATAAATTCGACGTAGAAGTGTAAAGGAAGAAAAGGAAGAAGTAAAAAAGGTGGAATAAAATAAAGAAAAAGAAATAATAATAAAAAAAAGGGTAGAGGAATTCGAGGAGTGAAAATAAGAGATGAAAACCCCCAAAAAAGGAAGGAAAAGAGAAGAAGGAGGATGGAATCAAATGAAGAAGGAAAAAAAAGGGAGAGAAAGGAAGGGGAATTCGAGGAGAGAGAAGAAGAGATGAAGACAAAGGAAAGAAGATGAAATGAAATAAAGAAAAAAAGAAGAAAGAAAAAGGAAGAAGAATTCGAGGAGAGAAAATAAGAAATGAATAAAAAATAGAGAGAGAGAGAGAGAGAGAGAGAGAGAGAGAGGGAAAAAAAATAAAAAATAATTCCCGTCGTCGACCTTCCCCGAGCGCGAAAATTTCGCGACGGAGGGTTGGAAACGTTATTGAAAAAAAAAAAAAAAATAATAAAACGAAAAGAAAAAAGAAAAAAAAGAAAAATGAAAAGATAAGAAAAGCAAGGAAAAGAATAAAAATCGATGGAATGATGAAAGAGTACGAAGCAACGCGATGGACGAGGAGAGAAAATCGGGGGTGGGGTGGGGTGGGGTGGGGTTGGGAAAAAAAAAAAAAAAATAAATAAATAAATAAATGAAAAAAATAAAATAACGAAGTAAAACGAAGATCGATTTTAATGACGATTGATCGAAGGAGTGAATAGACAAATAGATAGAGAGAGAGAGAGAGAGAGAGAGAGAGAGAGAGAGACAGATAGAGAAAAGAAAGATCGGTTTCGTGATTTCGAGTTTCGATAGATCGCAATGTATTATCCAATCGCGATACTCGATCGATAATTTTCTTTTTGCATTTCTTATGCGTGTGTGTGCGTGCGTGCGTGTGTGTGCGTGCGTGCGTGCGTGTGGGTGTCAGTTTTTTCATTCTTTTTTTTTCTTTTTTCTTCTCTTCCTTTCTATTCCCTTGTCTTCTATTTTCTAAATCACCTGAATTGACCTACGATAGATAAGACCGAAAACTTTTGACCCGATCCTCGTTACGCGATCTAAATATATTCTGATTAATAAGGAACGACGACCGGTTTTTCGATTTCCGCTCGTTTATAGTAATTCCATCGATTAACGGATTAACGTTAAACGGTCCAGCGAATTTCTAAGCATTCCTCTTCATATATCTGTCTCTCTCTCTCTCTCTCTCTCTCTATCTCTATCTCTCTCTATCTATCTATCTCTCTCTTTATGTATATCTTTGTCCGTCTATCTGTCTCTCTCTTTCTCTCTCCGTCTCTGTCTCTCTTTCTTACGGATTCTCATCCCATGGCTTCTCTCTCTCTCTCTCTCTCTCTCTCTCTCTCTCTCTCTCTCTCTCTCTCCCTCCCTCCAACTTTCGCAAATGCTGTTCCGTTCAAACGAACCCACAGAAGGTTTTCGAGCTAGCGCTATGGAATGCAGTTTATTCGATCGGATCGGATCGGATCGGATCGGATCGGATCGGATCGGATCGGATTGGATCGGATCCGATCGGATGCATTAAAAGACACGTGTGCTTTGCTACGGATTGCGAGGGTAAGCATTGAATCGGAAAATAAAATTACTGAGGGAGGGGAAAGGAAAGGAAAAGAAAAGAAAAGAAAAATAATGAAAATTAAGGAAAAGGGAAAAATTGAAAATCAATCGTTCGAATCTGTCTGTTTCTTTTTTTTTCTTTTTTTTTTTTTTTTTTTTTTTTAAGGATGAAATTTCATTTTTGTTTGTTCGTTTGTTCGATTGTACTTTGCGAAAAGTGAATAAGAAAGAGAGAGAAAAAAAAAGGAAATGAAAAGGAAGGAGGAAAAAGAATGGATCGGCGATATGATGATGATGATGATGATGATAGTAGTAATAATAATAATAATAATAATAATAATAATAATAATAATAATAATAATAATAATAATAATAATAATAATAATAATAATAATGGTAATATTGTTTTGGAACGTCAATTATCAGAAAGTAAACAATAAACATATATATATATATATGCGTTTATCAAAATTTCAATGAAAATTGAAATAAAAAAATAAGAATAATAATAATAATAATAATATCAACCAATAATAATAATAATAATTTTTGTCGGAAGACACTTACAAAAGATACATAAAATGAATCTAAATGAATGAATGAATGAATAGATAAATAAATGAATAAATAAATAAATAAATAAATAGAATAAATAGAATTATTCCCAAAAGTGGAAATAAAATACATAGGAACGAGGAAGAAAAATGAAAGAAAGGAAGTGAGTGAAGAGAAAAGAGAAGGGAAGGTGAGAAGATAAAAAAAAAAAAAAAAAGAAAGAAAGAAAGAAAGAAAGAGAAAAGAAAAAAAGAAAAAAACTATCAAAAGAGAAAATAATTCTTACGATTGAGAAATTCAAGTGCCAATAATAATAATAATAATAATAATAATAATAATAATAATAACAACAACGATGGTTACGACAATAATAACAACGATAAGTTCGAAGCTATGTTCGCGATCGTCGTGCGAATCTTTTTAAAAAAAATAAAAAATAAATAAATAAAAAAAGAAGAAGAAGAAGAAGAAGAAGAAGAAGAAAAAGAAAAGTATCTTCCGCCTGCGACGAACAACAATCCGGGAAGTTTATAAAATTTCGAAGATACACGTGTCGAGAAACGAAAGATCGTAGATCGTAGCGAGGACGAGAGGAGAAATCATGATTGATGATATTCGCATAATGCATAAGGAGATTTTAAAGAAGAAGAAGAAGAGGAAGAAGACGAAGAAGAAGAAGAGGAAGAAGAAGAGGAAGAAGAGAGGAACTTCGGGTTGTTGAACGAATCGTGGGACGTTCGGGGAACGCGTTGGCGAAGAAACTGCAAAACCAATAAGAGAGAAAGAAAGAGAGACAAAGACAGAGACAGAGACAGAGACAGAGATAGAGAGAGAGTGAGAGAGAGTAAAAGAGACAGAGACAGATAAAGAGAGAAAGAGAGAGAGAGAAAGAGAGAAAGAGAGAGAGAGAGAGAAGACAACAGGTTGCTGCTTTTGGTCCAGAAATGCAGCATCCCTGCTGCTATGTCATTTCGTTTCTATACGAAAAGGATATTATTTCGATGATTTCGTTCGAGCTGGGGATACGAGGGAAACAAAAAAAAAAAAAAAAAAAAAAGAAAGGAAAGGGAAAAACAAAAATCAAAGACCAGAAAAGAAAAGAAAAAAAAAAAGAAGAAGAAGAAGAGGAGAACGATCCCTTCTTCTCATTTTTTATTTTTTCTTCTTTACCATCGTATCACATCGAAACGTCTAGAAAAATCCTTAGATCGTTTAATCCCAATACCTATTTCAATTTCTATTACGAATCAACTTGACGATCGATCTTTGAACGAATCGATTTGATCGATTTGATCGATTTGATCGATCGATCGTTCGTCGGACGCTCCTAACCAAAAAAAGAAAATTAATGAATTATTTCCCCATTGAATTTCTTCCCCTCGTCTATGGTTAATCGTCGATTTAAAAAAAAAAAAAAAAAAAAAAAAAAATGAAAAAAAAAAGAAATGAAAAAAGAAGAAGGACGAGGAGGAAATGGAGAAAAAGAAAAAGAAAGAAATGAAGAAGAAGAAAGAGAAAAACGAACGACCGGTTTATAGTTTCTTCTTTTCCGTTTCGATCTTTTTTTCTTTTTCTTTTTTCCTCTTTTTCTTTCTTTCTTTCTTTCTTTCTTTCTTTCCTTTCACGAACTCGAATAAAATGGGACGGCGAACGATTTTGAATTTTAAATTTTTAGGATTTTTCGATTTTAAAAGAAAATTCGAAAGAGAGAGAGAGAGAGAGAGAGAGAGAGAGAGAGAGAGAGAGAGAGATAGATAGATAGATATATATAGAGAGAGAGAGAGATGTACGATCGGGAGATCAAAAATTGTCCGTTATTCGGCCGAAACCAATCGGATTGTTCGAAAGCGACAATGAGTCCGCGGCCTTTACGAGGCTACATCTTCCATTGGCGTCACGTTCGTCATTGTCCGGGATATCGGAGCGACATTCCTCACGACATGCATGTGAATGCATTTAGCGGTATAGTTCGTGCCTTGAAATGTAATTTTTTTCTATTTTTTCTTTTTTTCTATTTTTTCTTTTTTTTTTTTTTTTTTTTTTTCTTCTGGTTGAAAACGGTCGAACATAATTTACTAACATCCATGATCCTCCTAACACGCACGAAGATACCAAACGATATAGGAATCGAATAATTCTATGGAAAATGAAAATATAAATTTCCGATCGAATTCAAATAAATATTCAAATTAAATTCAAATAGAATTGAAATAATTCAAGCAATTTTAATTACTCGAATAATCTTAATAATTCCAATTAAATTCGAACGATTAAAATAATTCGTATATAATTCAAATGATTCGAATGAAATTCAAATAATTTGAATTATTCGAATAATTTGAATAATCCAAATAAGATACAAATGATTTGAATTATTCCAATAATTTTCATAATTCAAAGAAAATTCGATCGATTGTAAAGAACAAATCTTCGCGCGATATTGATCGAAGGTAAAGAAAAAAAAAAAAAAAAAGAAAAAAGAAAAAAAATAGAAAATGAAAAAGATCAATTAAGTCGAAGTGATTTCTGCATAAAATGAGAGAAGAAAGAAAAAAAAAAAAAGAGAAAAACAAAAATAAAAAGTAAGGAGAGAGAGAGAGAGAGAGAGAGAGAGAGAGAGAGAGAGAGAAACGAACGTCACGAACGACGAACGAAATTGGACCAATCGAGTGATTGGATACGATAAAAGGATAAGAAGAAAGAAAGAAAAAAAGAAGAACAGAAAATAATAATGAAATAACAAATCATCCTCGAATAATACGAATTCAAATCGTTGAATAATAAAAAAAAAAACAAAAAAACAAACAAAAAAAAAAAGAATTCAAACGGAATGAAATCGGTCGATTCTTTTCCTTCTTCTTCTTGTTTTTTTTTTTTTTCTATATCGTTTTT